>JBBMHQ010060455.1:0-13825 GCA_037834295.1 Postelsia palmaeformis
TTATACTTGATGCAACGCCCTTTCGCTGCAGCGACGAGGTGAGGTCAGCCCGAGTGGGATTTCAAGAATCCAACGCCGCGCACCAGAGGACCGCAGAACGCAGCCACGTCTTCGAGCAAGAACTCGACAAGACCCGCAAGGCGGTGGACAGCTTAAGGACAGAGGCGGCCGTTTTGAGAGAACAGGTGGAACTTTGGTAGCGGCAGTTTCACCGCAACGGTAACACGCAGGAACCTTGCGTCAACTGTTTGGTGGTGAAGGCCGTCAATCACGGAAGAGGCTCGCCTTGTACATTCTGTTAAACTCGGCCTGGCGTCCGTGCGCTCATCATGCTTGTCGTTGGGTTGATTATGTTTCCAGGCAAGTGTTGGGAAGGAGGACCGGCATGCACTCGAAGCACAGCTACGGCAGTTACAAGTTGGCCTAACGGAAGGTCAGGAAGCGGCACGACGAGAAGGAAAAAAGGAAGTGGAAAGGCTTGAGGCGAGGGTGAAAGATTTGTTGAAGGACAGGTCAGTGACAGCTGGAGGCTTGATCTACGGATCTGAATTGCTACGAGTATCCGCCATATAATGCGCAAGGCATGCGCTTCTTCGGGAGAGATTAACATGTTGATCGCTGTTGAATTTAAATGGAATAGTAGAAATGGTAGGTGGCTCAGGGGAATACGAAAAACAAGGTCTAGTACCCCACAACTACGTACTTCGAAGTATTTTGGAAACCCAGAGAGGGGGGTTGGACTAACTCCAAGTGCAAACAAACAAACAAAATGCATTCGTGCAGAATTTGCACCCCACTGGTTTGTTTTTCGTTATGACCTGGGGGAATTTGATGCCGGTTTCTCTTTTTGTCGTGTTCCCCGGCTCTTTGGCAGACATATGGCATTTCAAATATTACGGCTTCTAACCAGTGCACAGCGGCATGCACAAAAGCTCGGCTGACGTGCTCGCATTTTTTTTGTCTTGCTTTGTTTTTTACTTTTGACGCGTTGCAGGGAGCGGAAGCAGGCGGAGCTAGAGTTGCAGAACGCCCGGCGAAAAGAAACGAGGGAGATGGCCCGAGATCTCGAAAGTCAACTTGCGTCCGTTGATCGCACCGCTAACGTGAGCCCCTCCAGCAGATAGTACACCAATGCAGAAACCAGGATCGTGCGACGTGCCAAGCACTATTTGCATCTGATAGTTCGTAATTTATCCGTAGGTATCGAAGACCCTTCGGAACAGGAGAATGGGTATTGCATGGGTCCTGATTTCAGTAAAATTATAATATAACGTGGCGTTGTGCGGGCGATGTTCTCACAAATGGCTTGCCTACGCACCCATGTTCCCATGTATATTTTTGCTCACTCCATCGAATCGGCCTTGTATGCGCCGGATCGATGACAATACAGGAGCGTGAGGCGCAGTTGAACGTGCTCAAGGGCGAGGTCGTCGCCTTGAGGAAAAACACTGGCGAGGCCGAGGACGAGAAAAACACCTGGGCCACCAAGTATGACGCCCTGGAGCGCAATTTCAAGCAGGTGCGGCGCGCCTACCTCTTTCTCCCATGTTCGCTTTCCCCCACATTCATGTTCACTGGCGTACGGCTTTAGCCTAGGAGGAATAAATCGGATTGTAATCGTCCGCTAAGTTCTCTGTGCTGCCAGTTTGTCTGTGTCAGTTACATTGGTACGAATACGCTCGAAATGTACACAGCTGTTTGGTAAGGCTCCTCATATGATGGTCAATTGTGCCAATAACATAGAGGGCAACTGATTCCAGCATTCTCGCTCCCGTTCGCCGAGAATGACAGCTGCTGAAAGATCCGCGCTCTTCCCAATACTCTCGCTCAAAAGGTGCGGGCGCAAAGCAAAAAAGGAGATTCTGAGTCCGAGGAACTACGCCGTCGTGTTACCCGGATTGAGGCGGAGAAAGCAAAGCTGGAGGAACGGGTTGAAGTGGAAGGGGCAGAACGTGTGACTGTCGTGGCCTCCATCACACACGAGCGCGATTTTCTACTTAGGCAGGCAAGCGTTCGGCGGAAGTAAGCATGTCATCATACATCATAGGTCGGAAACCCCTTCTGTCCACAGTTTACATGCGACTCAGGGCTCCGACATGCCACGGTGCAGATGTTCGCCGAACCCTTTTGCGGAGTCGCGCTCGCGCTCCCACGCCTCCCTTGGCAATCCGGAATGTCCTGGTACAGATTGTAAGCTATGTTCGCCGCGCTTTCAGTGTGGTGACGTCAGCGAGTGCCAGGAATTGATGGGCGGTCAATGCGCCATGCTGTTACGTTGGGTGCTATTCTCTGTTGTACAGTTACCCAGCACATTCAAATAGTAAGATAGCTTCGTCGCCGCATTCCGGGCGTGGTTTCATGTATTTTCGCTTTTCAGGTGAATCGCTTGGAGCTGAGTTTATCAGATCTTCAGCGTTCCCAGGAAGCACAGGCTGCAATGGTGGCATCACGCGCCCAGACAACAGGGGTGTTGGAGGAATACCGAGCACGAGCACAGCAAGCGTTGAAGCGTGCGAACGAGATTACAAGCCAGACCGCGTCTGAAAACAAACGCCTCGAGGTAGGTTTGGTCTATGAGCTCCCCGAAGACTCGAAAAGTCTGAGGTGACTGAACCTGTTTCCCCTTGCGAAACACTTGTTTGAACCCCTGCGTTACACCTTTCTGTTACCTGTACATAAATGCAACCGTGGTGGCCTCAACCCGTTACTCTTGTCCTTGTTGGTTCCGCCTGGGTGGTACCGAGACAGGCGGAGACGGCCAAGCTATCTGCTGAGGTGGCTCAGCAACGCCCAATATGGGAGAAGTCAAAGCAGCTCGGAGACTTGCATCGCGCAGAAGTCGCGGAGGTCAGCAAGAGAGCGTTTTGTTACAGAAATACCGAGAGCAACGAGTAGTCAGAGCGCATGCTCCTATTCCCCTGCGATGTCAAGGTGCAAGCCAATACTACCCTCTGGTAAATCCCGTTTCCATCGCGGGGCTGAGAGTATCATGAGGCCATGTTTGTTTCCTATAATGCAAAGATTAGCGCGGCACTTCTCCCAAAGGGGTCTTTGTGGTCCAGCGTTTCTATGCAATCGGAGGCTAATACGCAGGTGTCTACCTAGCGTTACCCTTAACGCCGTCCTTCGCACAATATGCTGTCGTGTTCCCAAAATCAGCTCAAGGAACACCTATCGAACGAAGCGACTGCCCGAGACGGTTTATTGACGAAAGCGGCATCGTTACAAGCACAGCTGATAGAGGAAGTGGAAGGCAGGAGGAACACGCATGTCTCGGTCATGCGTCTAGAGGCTCAGGTGAGACGTGGTGCCACAACCAACAGTGACGCGTTCAGAGCGAGATTATCCCGCTGCTCTGGCTAATGCGCGAACTACGTTGCTCCGTGGTTTCCCAGGCAAAGAGTCTTAAACAGGAGCTTCAGCGGCAGCAGAGGGCGCTCCTTGCTGCCCAAGAGAGAGAGGCAACGCTTCAAAAGCGCCTAGCGGACAGGGACGCCGTGAAGGATGAAATCCAACTCGGAAAACACGTAAGCTTACTTCTGGGACGTGCCGTGTATGAACGCACCCGGGCGTGAAGTGTGTATTGCCGTAGCACGTGCAGAAACTGACTGTTTTTGGCAGTACCGTGAACTGTGACGTCATTTCGCCGCCTTGCTTGTTCCGATATACTGGCATATATATCCTACTGGATGTCGGCGCTCTCGCCACATCACGACCTTCCCACCCACCATCGGTGTGTGGCACATGATGTGACACCGTCCGCGCGATAACCTGCGTCACTCCGGCGATGTTTCTTCTTGTTCAGATGTACGAAGGGGCGGACGGTATTTCTGACATAGTCCACATTCCCCAGAGTCCTTCGGCCGCGGCTTTGCCCCCGTCAATGGGATGGGAGGAAGAAAAGCTCACCCCACGGAGTGCGATGGGTGCTGACGCAGGAGGGGCGGGGACAGCGCACATGAGACACAGTCTGGGCGGCAGCTTCAACAGCACGCCGAGCGAAGGAGACCCGGTAGATGCGCAGCTGGGGAGTGTGGGGGAGCAGCTGTTTTACGTGCACCAGCTTCGCGCACGCATGTCGAAAGAGCAGGTCGAGATGCGATCCCTCATCAGGTATGATATGATTCGCCTTCGTCGCCCGTTTGGCGTCTAAAATATTGCGATATCTGTACTGCCACGTTACTTTTCTCTGTACAGCCCCTTATGGCGACTGGTTGTCTGTAGTTTGTTTAATGTATTTTACTACGTACTGCTGTGCACACGACAGCAGCGTCTTTCCCTTGGCTGTAGAACAGGACAGATGAAACTTTGTATAAAGCGACAACTGTCGACGATCTGATACATTATATTTCGTAGTATCTGATCATGTTTCGTTTCGTGACTCTATCCAACTTTTGTCGTCCGACCAGCGAGCTGGAGGCCTCTCGAACAGCTGCGGAAGCACAGACTGCCAAACAAGCTCAACTGGAAAGTCAATTGGAGGCAGCTTTGCTGGACAAGAAACGCCTTCAAGACCTCGACTCTGGTATGCGCAAAAAAACTTCCCGCCTGTTTTTGTCGTCCTTTGAAACTATTATAATTGTTTGCTCATACATGGTGGTGGATTGCAGATTGAAATTCTCCATTGCAAGCTGCTCTATATTTCTCCAACAGGTACGGAGGGCGTCGCACTTGTCTTCGGGTGGCGTCCGCGCTTGGCTTAACTATATCATCTTTCGTAACGCCGCTCTGGCATGTTCCCTTTTTTTTACATCCTCAGGTCGAAACGCGGCGATCAATCTTGAGTACCTGAAGAACTGCGTCGTCGGCTGCCTCCGAACTTCTGAGCCATCAGAGCACGCGCGCCTGCTGCCCGTGATCACGACAATTCTCAAGCTGTCTCGAGAAGAGGCAGATGTCATCGCGAAGAATATAAGCTCGCGTGCACAGCATCAGGGGAGCTTCGGCGGCTCGCTGCCACCAGCGGCTGGCGGTAGTGGTAGCGGTAGCGGTAGCGGTAGCAGTAGCGGTAGCACTGCTGGTGCACGGAGTTGGTGGGGTGGCTTACCTGCACAAAATAAGAAGTAAATATTTGATGGTGTGTGGCCGATTGGGCCTTCCCATCTCCGGTGGGAGGTCTTGTTTGGGGTCGATTTTCCCGGTGTAGGCGTATGTACCTGGAGGCAAAGGATAAGAACGAGTACTCGAACTGTACTTTAACTTCGCTGGGGGGATCTAGGGTTTTCTACAGCATTGCATCTATAAGCACGACGTCGATGATTGCGTCGGACTTATGTAGGAACAGCTACTGTAGTCCGTCTATTGTTGGCCGTCTTGATTATTGTGCGGCTTTAGCCTGCGTTTTTATGTGGGGTCACCCAGAGCACAGCCAGCGATGAACATGGGTGCTCTATAGCTATAAGCTATTTGAAGGCTGTTGCCACACACTGGAAGAGTTTTATCTGTTTCCTTTTTGTTATTCAGGAATAAGGGAACATGAAACAGGAGACCAGCGTTCACGTATCTTACCGGAACAGGTTCCGGTGAGACTGGTGCATGAATATCAACACTCACACACCCATCTCTTCGAACGTGTTTGTGTGTATGGTATTTATGCTGTTCTCCGACCGAGCGCCATTGATTGGTTGTACAACCGACAGATGTATGTAAATTATCTTCTTTCATGTAGGGCATCCCCAAAGTCGTGCAATTGGACCCCCAGGGTGTATGTATTTATACAGCAGTAGCTGTACAAGTCCCGGTCCAGTGGTTTCAAAGTCGCCACGAGCAAAAAGGCCCAACCCGTGCTATTTCTGACGAGCGCCTACTACGAGCTACTTGCGTATTTTTTACGATATATCTATGGAAAGTTATTTGACAGATGGGCCATTAGGTGTTCTCCTCAAGAAAATGAATCACATTTGATGTCAGGGGTGGGGGAGCTAGTGTTATTCTTTTCGTGGTCAATTTTGACAGACCCAAGGTTGACTATTGATAGTGTATCAAGAAGTTAGCTGTCACCTCTGATGGCGCGGGGTTCGAATTTCGGTGGGCTAACAACCCCAAAGGAAGGTATTTACTTGAATTATGTGGCTTTTTCCCATGCCATTGAAATCCTGAAAGCGTGAGACAGCGAAAAAAATGTTGAAAGTCGACGAGCAGCAGGCAGTGGGCAGGCTGCACCCTATGCGCGATAAAGTGGAGGCTTATTGTACCGGGGCGGGGGGCGGTTGGCAGCTATGACCACGGCTTGTTCAGAAGGCCATTGAGTCGTTGAAGGTGAGAAGCTCCTGGGAGTTGAGTTGGAAGAAAGTAAAACCTTTTTTTACGAACGCCATTTCACCGTGAAATTGCTTTGGGGCCGGAACGTGGTGTAAATTCTCAGTTTGTAAAACTGAGTCTCTGTCTTGGCAAAGCAAATTTGTCTTTGTCTGTCTGTCTGTCTGTCCGCATCTCTTGCATTTTGGGGCAAGATCCTTATGTTTTGGGGCAGAGTGGTAGTGTCTCACTTTCACTCCAGTTCTGCATACCCCAGTAAAGGGGCGTATCAGGTACTATCAATAGCATAATGACAGGATGTCTTCCGATTACTTTGTTACCGTCGTATATTTCGGTACTTTAATACTTCGCGGTACACGGTTCTCTTGTCAAGTTGTCGTTTGCTTCGTAGTAAAGCACGCCGCAGCCGCAGTATCAACTTCAAGGCGAAAAGTAATTCGTTTCTACTTTCCAACCCTGCGTGTGGTGCAAGCATGTATGTTCTGTCTAATCGTTTGTCGATCACTTTGTTACCGTCGTATATTTCGTCTCCCCGATTTCAGAAAGTAAATATCTGATACCTGGTACACATTATCTCTCGCAAGCTGTACCTACTGATCCACCACCGTGTGGACTCTACATAACGGTACGAATTATAACATTTTCGTGAAAGGAGTGTTTCTCCGTACGTAAGGACGGGTAGGCTTCCGGCTCTCATCGTCGCTCGGAACCGGAGCCGTGAGCCGCGGGCTCTTGTTAGAGGCGAGGGGAGACATTCTGCGAGATACAGATGTCGGCAGACGTGGTTTCCCGTAAACGCTACCACTGTGTCGACCAGGCAACCCACAACCTATTGGTGGGTGCTGGGAGGTGGGGCGTCGTGCTCCCACCGTGCTATCGTACTGCTGTACTGGCATACCACTCTGTCCCGTAGTATAGCAATCGTTCGGATTTCACAATGAGGCGCGCGAGCGCGAAGCGCGAGCCTTTTTTATCGATTTTCCAAGGAAAAGAAGGAGACGTTCAGTCTGAGCCAAACCCCGCCTGCTGGGGTGCCGTCTGTGCCGGTGCCGACTAGTCTCTATCGACACTCGCACTAATTCCAACTGCGACTTCACAAAAAAAAGACAAGAGAACTGGGGACAGCGCTCGAATGCATTTCATCGCGGGCCATAAATCCTGATAATCCCATATTTTCCCCTGCGTCGAGCAAATCACGCACACGGACTGGGCGCGCGAACAGTACACCGAGCCCCTATGCTTCGCCATCAACCACTCCATTTCCCCTAATTATCCTGCCCCCCCGCCGAACGATCTCCTGGATTGATTTTCATTGTCTCGGCGCACTGCTGTACAGCGTCGCGTGTGTCTGTGATTGTTCTGCTCTCCGGCGTGTTTTCCCTTGCCGCTAAAATTCAACTCCACCGCGCCGACGGACACCGTCCTCCTGGTTCGACGGCAAGCTAAGCCCCTCAACACCGGGGACAGCACACCTTCCACCGCCTCACCCCCGCGCATCTACGTTCCGATGTTGACGCGCCCTTGGGAGCTACAAAACCTGCCACGCTACCACATCCTGCCACCAGGGGGTTTCGAGTACGGTCAGCATGCTCGCACGCCTCTTCTGGTGGGTTGGAATGGACGTTTCCGCCAGTTGGTGGACCCGCCGATGCTTCGAGCGCCAGGCGCGCAAGACTCCGCGCTAAACCATCCGCTGGCCTACACTCTCCTTACCCTTACCCAACGGCCCCGGCATCACCGTCAGCATCGACTACTGCGGCCCGCTGCCCCATACACCACGCGGCAACTCCTACATCCTTTTCTTCACCGACTGCTTCAGCCGCCATACCGGCATGTACGCGGTGGCGGCCGCCTGGTTCACCGCCGCCGGCACCGCCGACATCCTCGTCGACCAGTACATACCTCTTTGGGGATGCCCCGTCACACTCATCTCCGACAACGGCCTACACTTCACTTCCAAACTCTCCTACGCCCTCTACAAACGCCTTGGCATCAACAAGATCAACACCAGCTCGCACCACCCCTGCACCAATGGCGGTGTAGAGCGTGTCAACCACACCGTGGCTCTGATGCTGACCATGGGCTGCAACGAACAGCAGAAGAACTGGGGCGCGCTCCTGGCGCACGTCGAGGCAGCCTATAACAACTCCACCAACGCTTCTACCGGCCTCGCCCCCAACAAAGAACACATGGGCCGACCTCCGCGTCTTCCTCTTTCGGTTTTCGACCCCCCCAACGTTGGTGGCCACAAGAGCCTCGACCATGACCACCTGGCCTACTGCAACCTCGCCACCGAGCGCCAACAACGCGTGTACCGCCTCGTCCGCGAGGTTCACGCCGTCACTGTTTTGCGTTTGGCCCGCCGCAACAGCCCCTTTTGGGCACCCTCCGATTATCCCCGCCTTACGCCGTTAGCGGCTGGGCATGGGTCTACAACTTCGTGGCCACCATCAACCAAGGCGCCAAGAAAGGTACCGACGCCGCCGTGCTCGAACCCAAGCTTTCCCTCAACTGGATCAAAATTCTCGCCGTAGACTCCGGGCCGGCCTCCGACGTCCCCGACAACCGGCTCCTCTAAGACAATCTCATCAACCTCGATTTACCTTCTGACCTACCGGGACTGGATTCCAAACACCGCGCCTCCATCGAGCAATGTAAGCTCTGCCAAAGTCCAGACGACACCTCGGACATGCCCAAATACCTACCCTCCGAGCTCACCCAGTACGTGCTCAACTCCTTCTCCGCCTAGTCCCTCCCCTTCTTTGTCACCCTCGACGGTGTCTCACCACCACCGGGACGCCTAGAGGTCGAACAGATCATCGTGGTCCTATATGAGACCCATTGAATCGGATTGCTCAGCCCTTCCTGGCAGCGGGAACTCGACATTCACTATTCCAGACGCCGCATCCTACTCTACTTGTCCGGCATCCCAACGTAACACAGACAGGAACACCGCCTCTACCGACAGATGCGCATCGGTGCCGCGCAGCGGGAGCTATCGCGATCACAAGATCAGATCTACCTCGCCCCCGAATACGTCCTTGCCCCCCGCGACCTTTGGCTCCGCATGTTCAGCTTCACGTTACTCCCGCCAGGGGCACACCTCTGGTGCAAGGCTCGCGACGACCTGTGGTGGCTGGGCAAGAACGCCCATCGCGCCACCTCGGGCCCTCTTTCAGAAACACCCTTGGACTCCTCTTCGGACGACACCTACATCATCCGGTTCCTCGACGAGCCTGGACCGATCAAGATTACCCTCCGGTCGGCAAGCTACACAACTTCCAGCGTCGCCAACTACGGATCGTGGTGTTTGCAACGCCATAAGACTGGGAGCCTAGCTCGCGGGGTAATACGTAACTCAGAACCGTCCCGCGGTACTCTGACTGCCTCTTCTTCCCGCCATGAATAGTTCTCTGGTTGTGTCCGGGCACCTTCTTCTTTTCTGTTTGTTTGTTTTTGTTCGTTCCTCTCAAGGTGCCCCTTTTGGACATAGTCCTTGCTTTGTTCTGTTCGGGATGACATGTTCGGGTTCGCTCTTATTTTCTATCTGCAACAACCATTTCCGCCTGTATCCTCTCGCGGGGGCCGCTGAACTGCCAGGGTATCGTATTCTCGGAGCCTGTATGTGTGTTCCTTATACCACCACCAGTTCCGCCTGCCTCCTCTCGCGAGAGCCACCGAACGTCAGTGATAGCGTACTTTCGGGTATATTTTAATTGCTCGTTTTTGGTCCTTTAGATATTTTTGAACTTCCACCACTTTTTTCGCCTGCCTCATCTTCGTGAAGGCCACCGAACCGTGGTGCTACCGTGTTTTTCAACGGGCTTCTATATTCACGCTCTGATTTTTCTCGTCCTGTGTGTCTCTTTCGACATTAATTACATATTTTCTACCTTTGTTGCAATGTACCAGGCGTTCCTTCTTGACCCTCCCGTCCTCAGCATACCCGTCTCTTCCACGAGTAGCCTTCCCTACGGCTTACGCATTTTCTTCAGTCCCTGCAGTATGCTTTACGATACGTGTTTTTTTTTGGTATCTTAATTCTGTGGTATACGATGAAATCCCTTTCGATCTATCTTTTCTTGGCCTTCCTGTTGTCGGACGAAAAATAATATCGCTGCGATTCGGCTTGCGCTTTTATTGTGTCTATCACGTACCTGGTAGCTTTTCCGGGTCTCACATTATTATTAGTAGACCATTGTCCGCACGTTGTTGCCGGCCTCTGCGTCCTTCGTTGTCGACCCGCCTATATTTGTTTTCAAGCTTTGCAGCACACCTTTCGTTCCTGTCGGGGTGCAATATTCGACAGGATTTTGCCTTTATGCATCGCAGCGTGCCCTGTTCTATTTTTCGTCTGCCGCTTTCTCCGTTCACGTCTTTTGCACGTCTTTTGGGTATCCTTTTTCTTCGGCACCTTCGCGCCTTGGTTCATAGCGCGCTTGCCGTTGGCATATCGTAGCCTTTTCTTCTCGTTTTGAGCGGTGGTATCACGCGTGAGGCGTCGAAGCCTCATCACGAGGTGTGGGGTAGATTTGTCGCTTCATTTAGTTCGCTTCGAATAGCCGCACCTTTGACTCCCCTTCCCGAATACTGGGATGACATGGTCGTCATCCTTTGATCGTCGTGCGGTCTGCATCTACGACTACTCAGGGTGGGCTATTGTGATGGTATCACGTTCCAGTAGCTGAGAGGCGGTGTAATACGTACCACTATGAGAGCATGTGACGTGTCACTAACGGAAACGTCTGCGTAAATTTGTATCGGTATGAGGAGACAGGCAGATACGTAGTACGAGTATGAGAGCACGTGACGTGCTACTGTAGTAACCGAATCATCTCTTACGGGGAACCATAGGAAATAGGACCTACGGTGCACACAAAAATCTATAAATTTCCCCATTTTTATTGACAATATTCGGTCCTATTTATTATGGTTCCCCGCAGCAGTAGTAGATGGCATGTGTAAAGATACATGGTTCAGGGGATAGTCTGGTACTGGACTATCCTGTCATGATAGACCGCTGAGCTAGAAAAGAGGTACCTTTAGGCTCGGTACGGCCTGCCGCCAATAACATCCTCCGGGGTTGATCAAGCCCCTGATCAGCGCCTGGCTTTTCCTCCATATGGCCCCCCTCCCTTGCAGTGGGTTATTTTGCGTCAGCAGTTCATTCCAGTTTCGAATCTCCGGTCGAGTGTTATTTTATTGTGGTTCTCTCTACTGATTTCCCTTTTTCTACTCCTCTTTCTATTAATAGGCAGAAAAGGCGGAAGTACGACGTCTGGCGGGATTCGAACCCCGGACTTTTATTGTTGGACTACGAAGCATGAACCACTGAGCAACTCAGTCAGCGCCGACTTACTGTAGAAGCTCAGTGGTCTATCCTTTTCACTTCGAACAAAATAAGTTCGGGGTTCGAGTCTCGCCAAACCTCGTACTTCCGCTTTTTCTGCTAGAAAAAGCGGTAGGAAAAGGGAAATCAAGTGGAGAGAACCGCGAAAATAAAAGAACACTCGACCAGAGAGTCAAAAGTCGAGTGAACCACTTGAGTAAAATACTCACGGCTAGGGAGAGGGGCCATATGAAGGAAACACCAGGCGCTGACTAGTTGCCTGATCAACCCCGATGGATGTTATCGGCGGGAGGCCGCATCGAGCCCAAAGGTACTTATTTCGTTCGAAATATAAAGGATAGACCACTCAGCTACTAAATCAGCGCTGACTGAGTAGCTCAGTGGTTTAGCCTTTATAAACGAACAAACGACCGCTAATTCTTGTTGGAAGCAACGCTACTCGTTCACTATAACACTGATACTGTACACAAAACCATACGGCTCGTGCAGTGTAGCTCCCCCATTCCCGCGAAGGTAGTAAGCAAAGACAATCAGCAAAAGTAACCCCGGTTTGATCGCCTGAATTTCTCAATTTCAGCCCCTGAATTCGCTGACCGACCTAAGGAGGTAGCGCGGCTTTTGCTTTCTGAGATGCTTCGTGCCAATGTCAGCAAACTGACCATCTGTCTTCACACACTCGGCGATGATTCTGCCCTCCTTGACTAGTTTCTGGATGAAGAAGTACCGTAGAGCCACGTGCGTAAGTCGCGGACTGTAGGCCCGATTTCCGGCGACGTGCAGAGCCGAGGTGTTGCCGATACATAGTAGTATGCTGTCGTAGCGCTTGCCGAATCCCAGTTGCTTCATCATGTTAGAACAAAACACCGCTTCCTTCATCGCTAGCGCTGCGGTAACGGTTTTTGCCTCCATAGTGGATTGCGTTCCCTGCAGCCCCACCTTTAAGCTAACCGGGGCGTTTTCAAGGAAAACAATATACGAAGACATCGACTTGCCGTTATTCGGGTTCATGCCCTAGTTTGCATCGGAGAATGCAATTAACTTGAAGCCACCTTGCTGGTACGTCATGGCGAAATCCACCTTTGCGGCCAGGTAGCGAATTAGATGTTTGGCTGCCACCATGTGAACTTTTGACACTTTAGATATCGCCCTTGCCAGTTGATCGACGGCTTTCAAAAAGTCGTAGTGAGTCACCTGTCCAGGGTACATTATGCTGCCCGTGATGGCTTGAAAACGCCGTCTAGCCTCTCCTCCGACTGGTGCAGTGACAGCTATTTTCCCACACCAGTCGTGTACGTTAAATAGCAGCTTGCCATACCGTACCGCTCCAGCAGGGACTTGATATACTTCTCCTGGGTCATGGTCACCGTCCTCTTCTCGCGGTCACGGGTAACACCCATCCCGAGCACGAGCGATACGTCTCCCATGTCCGTCATTGATAAACGACTCATAAGCTTCTGCATTATTCGCCTCAGCGCCAGGGTGTCTTTTCCGAGCAAGAGAAGTGTCGACATACAGAGTCACGGTATAAACTGCACCGCACTCCGAGTAGGTGTAGACGCACGAGCCTGACTTGAGACTTCTCGAGTCGATTTTCACTAGATGTTTGTCGATCATGTTCCACCAGCTCGTCGGGCTCTGGCGGAGGCCGTATAGGCTTTTCAACAGCCTGATTACCAGCAGAATTCCGTTTTCGTAGAATTGCTCGTATCCGGGTGCCATCTTGACGTACACTTCTCTGCAACATCGGCGTTCAGAAACGCGGTGTCGAATTTAGTTGTCAACACTCCAGATTGTACTCCACCGCTATTGCCAGCACCATACGGATGCTCTGGAGCCTGCAGACGGGGGCAAACGCTCTGCCGAAATCAATTTCCGGCTATTGCCCCCATTCTAGTTCAACAACGCGTCCCTTGTATGAGTTGTTCGCCTTGACCTTGTGAACCCATCTATTGCCGATAATTTTGTGTCCAGTGGCGACAGAGGTCGTTGGCAGGAGAGTGTAGGCATTTTCTTTTTTTCAGGCTTGTCTTTTCTTTATCAGAGGCCGTTTCCCACTGCGCTTCAGCCGATAGAGTCATGGCCTCTATAAAAACGTGTTAGGACGTATTTCCTCATTCTCCCGGCCCGAACAGCTTCGAATGGTCGTCGCGGCGTATTCCACGGCAGAGTCTGCCCCGTACGTCTCATGCGCGATATCCGGCAGGGCTTCCTTGTTGT
>JBBMHQ010060466.1:0-15172 GCA_037834295.1 Postelsia palmaeformis
GGACGGACACTGGGTGTACTGATGAAGTTGGGTAGAAAGGACGATTTAATGTGAAGACAACAACAACAACAACAACCGCCCCCCCCCTTTTTTCACCTGTCCTGTCTGTCTGTGCTCCCGTGTTTCACGAGCCTGTCTGTGTAAAATGTAAATGTAAAAGTCATGTTGCTTAAATGGACGAAGGGCTTGTACGACATGTTTCACAGCATGATGATAGAGCGACCTGACAGTGCCGTTGTGTATCGTAGTAGGTGTCCCAGGTGGCTTAGTAGAAAGTGGTCCGCGTGGCCATCAATTATTTCCGTGGGTTCGAGCCTCACCGAGTGCATGCTCGTATGGACTATTCATCCTTATTATAATACTGATTAGCAGAAAGCGCGAAAGCGTGAGTAAGCAACAGCGGATGAAAATCCACGAGCAGTGGGAATACCGAACCCTGTGCGCGACAAAAAATAAAGGCACGTACCGGGGGGGAGAAGGGACAACACCTACCTGTGACCACGCGGCTTTTATCCAGAATATCGCCGAGGGCAACCCCTCCTCCTACCCTCGGAAAGTAAAAAAGTGATTGAAGAAAATAATGAAAAAAGATACCTACCAATATTGTTGTTACCGGCACAATAACACAGCACTCCTTGATGTGAAGGGGTTTCCAACTGAGCTATAGAGAGGTAACTTATCGATCGATTACCCAGCCCAGGGTATATAGCCCTTGTATCACCCCCCCTCTGAGCGGCGGCATACTTGGGGTATCGTTACCGTATACGGCCGTGCGCTGGCCTACGCGCTTCGTTTCAATGCCTGTGGGGAACCAGGAAGATAGATGTGTGTGTTCAGGGACGCAAGCGCGAGCGCTTCTACGAAAGAAACGTTCGTGGTGAGATTCGAATCCGTGTCCTCGACGACGCTCGACGACGCTCAAAATGAAGGTGTTACCTAATGAGCTATCATAGGGGTACAATATCGATCGACTACCCAGCCCGAGATAATCCTTGAAACATTCACCAGAAACTAGTCGCCACGCGCGGCAATCTTAAGACTTGAGATCGCTCAATTTCCACAGTACTTGCTTCTGATGAAGTGAAAACATGACCACAAATAGTTTGTTTACGTACTGTAGGAGTGCTATATCCTGTCACAGTCACAGTCACAGTGGGCGTTCGGTAGCCGTACGTAGTCAGTGCTGGGCGGAAAACGCGTGCCTGGCATGTGTGAAACTAGCGCAACGAGCGGAGTCTTGGCTTCCGCCACGTGGTAGCAAAAAAATACACACACATACATGCATACACACGCATACATGCTGACCACATTGTACTCAGCTGTGGCGTGTACCTGGTGAGTTCTATAAATACTGCTTGTGATAATGCACCGCTTCGACCTGAGTGCGAGCTACCCGTACGTGATGAGAGCGAGCGTGAGTGGGTTCAGACGAGCGAAGGAGTAGTACTAGTGCAAGCATCAAGTGCTGACCCCGTCGTGTGACGCAGTATAAAGGGGACTCACCATGAGACACTGTGACTGACCCGGCGCGGGGGTGGGCAGACCGTCCCCCCCCCCCCCCCCACCACGCGCGCCTTGGAATTATAAAAACCCAACGAATCAATGCCGAATACTGACGTGTCAAATACTGAGGACATGACATTGAAGGCACACACACGCTGCCAGGCTGAAACTCACTGCAACGTGTGAACGTGGGGTAATACAAACTCTATCATAAGGTTAAAAACGCTGTCATGACCTTCAGTCATCAGCGCATGACGCTGTGTACGGTATGGCTCTCGTCGTCAGGTTTTGCATCAAGGGCGGGGGGGGGGGAGGCACTATTATGAGACACCGACCCTGCGTTACGGCGGATGTCGGTACCATGTAACCAAGGGCTTGAAATGGATGGAACACAAAAACCAAACGAATACACACATTGGTCGAGACCGATGGCCAAGAGGGTGTTCACATACCAGGTATTAAGCAGATGGGCTATTACGGTCTTGATCTTGCCGACCGCCTCGCTGTCTCGACGACTGGCTGTTGATGGGGGTATAAATGAACTCTTATTATCTCCCCTCTTTCGGTGCGGGGTATATGAGGGTGAGTGACAATTTGATGTTAGCCTCTTTTCCTCGCCCCTTCCAGCATCAAAACGATTTGCACACACAAAAGTTGACAATTGCACTGCTGTAGTAAACTACAAAACAAAAAAAGGACAGATTTATCTGCCCTAAAGTTCCCCGCGGTCTAGTTTACTGGGTGGGGTCTTCTATGCGCAAAAGTACATACCGGTTTCCCGCTAATGTTTCCATGAAACGGTATACCGGCGGTCTATATCGTTGGCTCTGCTCTACAGGCAGTACATCAATAGCACTACACTCTACTAACAAATGATGTGTAGGGTTCAGAGCCGTAAAACTGCACTGCGGTCACATGTCAGGGGTCATAAAAGAGCTCGGTCAGCAATCTAACTCGACTGGCCTAATATTGAAAATCTACTTACTTTAGCTACAAGCGGGTGAGGACACAAACACTTACTCAAAAACTAAAGGCAGTGCCAGCTACATAAAGCAACATGCCTAGACTGAGGAGAAGCGTAGGCTGCAAGCAGGCTGCTACCAGATCAAGGTGCACGCATCAAACTACTCAACCAACGAACAAAGCACACTTCAACTTGCTGCTGTGCGTATGACGTGATAGGCCGCTTCAGACGAAGGTATGCATGTACACAACCAGCCGCAAGTTTACGACACAGCATTCTTTCTATCCGGCAACTACTTGGATCGAAGCGGCGGTACAGGCAGCTCTTCCTTCTTTCTGTTTTTCTTCCCTTTTCTTTGGGCCGAAGTTGATTTCCCAGTAGAAGCACCCGCTGCCTCCTCCCTACCTCCTGCCTTTCTCTCTTCCGCCGTATCAACGGTAGTCCGCGCCTGCCTTGAGGCGGCCACAGAGTTCGGAGGGGCCGGAGGAGATCGCGTGGAGGTAACCGCCGTAGCGTAGCGCCTCGGGCTGCCTACTGAGCGCGACGCGGGCGACGAGGCCGGCCTTCGGGCTGGGCCATGCCCGGGCAGCACCCTTACTCCATTACAAGCACCCCTTCTATCTGCTTTCTTCTTCGCAGTAGCCCCCCCTTTCCCGATTCTTGATGCAGGTGCCGAGCTGACCTTGGACCGCTTCGTTGCCACGCTTTTACCGCCACTCCCGGAGGCAGGTTTACCTCCCGGCGCGCCGACCGTAGCGCCATCTCCCGGGGCGGCAAGGCAGACACCGTGGGTTACTTCTGATGCAGCCACGAAAACAACCCCTACTACGTCGTCTTCGGGTGCAGAGTCGCCCTTCCGGGCGACCACTCCCTCGCCTTTGGGTCTCACGCGCCGCGGTTTCGCGTCGGTGTTCTTGCTGGGAGTTGCGGAGATTTTTGGCGCTACACTCTTCCGGGTGCCCCCGCGGAAAGCGCCCGTGTTCGAGGTGACGGTCTTGGTGGCACCCCCCCCTGGCCGAGCAGCTTTCATGGTGGGCGGTTTCGGCGGAGGAGCATTCTGCGACAAGGGAATGGCACCTATACCACAACCAGACGGAGCAGGAGCGGCTTCGGCTGGCGGCACCCTCAGCGTCAATTCGGGCTGCTGCTGCTGCTGCTGCTTCTCAGGCTGGTCCTTACCGCTGCTGCGTGTACCCTTGGAACCCTTGCAACTGCCGGCCTTAACACCATTGTTGTCTTCGCCTTCCCTGCAGGAATAGACGCCTCTCACACTGTCCCGTTCTCGCGGAGTTGTTATTGTTCCAGACCCGACACTGTCGGCACCCGCTCGGTTCTTTCGAACACCATGTCTGGGAGGCTTAGGTGGCGGCTTGGCAGATAGTCGGGGGGGGACGTCGGTGTTGCAGTCGTCTGATGACATGCTGCCCCCGTCGCTGTCAAAGTTCCGCTTGGGTACCACGCGCGATGGGTCGATCGGGTACCTTCCGGCGAATTCAAGTGACGGCGCGGGATGGGTGAGTCGAGACAACGCTCGTGAAACAGCGGCGAGCACCTTCAGGGTCTCGTGATGCAAGCGAAACATATTTCGACGAGCGTGTGCAACTCGTTGCGTAGTTGATCACTTCTCTATCACTTGTGAAGCCAGAACACTACCGGTACGTACGTACATGACGCGGCGATATTCTATATACTGTATACTGTATACTGCAGCGCGAGGATGCGCTGCGAATAAAACGTGCCAAGAGTGAGGAGCGTATTATCTCATGTTAGATTGCCCTCGTTGTCTCCGTGCTCACCTTTCAACCAGGTGTCGAACGATGCTATCCACCTTGCTCTGGTTCGGATCCACCAAGTCAACCATTGCTTCGCACAAGGAGTGCCCCATGCTCTCGTAGTGTCCCTGATTGAAATGAATGCCCCCACATTCTCCCTGTGCGAACGACCAAAACGAACCGAAACCAACGAGGTGACCGTTACTATTGAGAGCACTGGCTACATCGAATCCACGGGGACAAAGCAGTACGTCCCATCAACGGCTGCCGCAAAAATAATGGTATGCCCGGGCGGTGATATGCGGTAGCGTATCAGCACTGGGGGGGGGGGGGAGGTGTAAGTCCTGTCGGTATCGTTGCTTATTCCGATGTATCGTGGATTAAAAAGAAAAATGTTTGGAAGCGGAGAGCAAATATCTTGTACTGCAGAAAAAAAAGCCGGGAAGAGGAGCTGATGCCCCGGAGATTGATGCTGACAGGATATCATCTGAGGCCTCAACGTATACCAGTGCAACTCTGTCCGAAAATACCAGAACCTTTGGGATTAAACATCACCATACAAACGTGGCTGGTACATTATAGAGGTCAGAATGGATAGTCTAACCTGTTACGTAGCCTTAACAGTCAGCACCTGGCGCCCACGCTGACGATTTTGGCTGACAGGTCAACCGGCCCATAAACGGCCAGGAGGCTTTGAAGTACAGCAAGGAACTTATATTTGAAAAAAGTAGAGAGGCATCTCAGTTGTGACATCGATAATTCCCTCGAAATTCATACCTATATGCGGAAACGACAGCCCGAACTTGAGCGACAAAAAGACTGGCAAGACCGTCACCACCTGTCTCACTGGATTCTGTGCTTCGTTAGATTCCTTCATGGAAATTGCAGCCCGTCATCGCAAGGCTGAAGCTGTAGACCGTTCACCTGGTCTGCACCCATGAAGCTAGCCTCCAAGGTGTAGGCGTTCACGATGCCCAGCTGTTTCCTCGCGACCACCCTCCCGCAGCCTTCCTTGCCTTTTCCAACCTTCACGGTCGAAACACACGCGGACGAATGGAGTTGATAATTTACCAGCACATCAGGATACGCAGCGGTGCTTTACATGGCGCGTAGGAACATAGACCAGTCGGTTACAGTTCTGTATCTGGTATTGAAGTTGGGGCCGGGTAGTTCTCGTTCCCATGTTGGTGTTCTGGCACTTTTCATGGTACGCGTCCGGTGCGGATACACTGAGTATGGCGAGGATCGTTGGTCACATTTTATTATGTAATATCGACTACCTTTTAGACTTAGAACAAATTTTGTTGTAAATCGCGTGGCATTCACGATCTTGAACGGTAAATCGTTGGGAAAAAAAATGTATTTCAACACTGAAAGTTGTCAAGCTACGGCAAGCAGCATACTTGTACACTGTCGCGCACTAAGCAGCACTTTCATCGCATGCCGCTGAGCAGGCTCACATCAAAGGTGCAGTTCCCGAGGCTAAACAGGGGACTCGCTCGATCAAGTAGGGTGGGGATGACGCGCTCCGTCATGTAGAGAGTTTCATCGGTAGGGTTCTCAACTCCGTACATAAACATGTTGTTCTTCTTCGAGTGCCCATGGAGATCGACGTAGAGCAGCACCTTGTTCGAACATGCCGGGTAAGGGAGGGTGATATTGTTCTGGCGCCTTCTCTAGCTCATCAACGGGGTATATGCACGAGCCTTCAGACCAAACGAGTACCGCAAGTGAAAACGACTTGGTGAGATCAGGCAGAACTCCTGAAGCTGGCTACAGGTCGGCACCTAAAAAGACGAAACACAATCTCGGCAATGGCGATTCGACTTGGGCGCTACAGTAGTATTCGCACTGCTTGGGCAGACCATTTCCATTACACCGCGACGACGTTAGAGATAATGCAGTCCATCGCCATCGCGTGGCAAATATATAAGGCACCTCTGTTCCAATGCCAAAGTTGGAGAGCATCTGCTTCATGCTGAGCACCTCCGGAAACAGCTCACGCTTGGGGTCTTCATACTATTGAACAGAAAACGAAACAAAAACAGCGAGGGAAGGGGACGTATGGGCATCATCGCCTCACTCGATACAGCGGGAATCACAAAAAGCGCTGTTTCTCCTAACCCATGAAACGTTTCGAGGTGCACTTACCTGGGCTTACGGGCGTATACGGCTTATAGGTATAGACAGGTGGAGGGTGCATAAAAGGACCATTTCGACAACAACAGTTTTAAATTAGGCGGTTCTTCTATTTATGCCCAGAGTAGTATGTATGTTGAAAGAGAAGGGACTCAGGCATTTGACACGAACAAAAGGCCAATCGTATCTCGAACGCTGTTCGTTTTATATTCCAAAGAAATTCATACATACGTCACACGATCGCCAGCAGTATCTGTGCTTTGAGTGCGCTCCTGCACCTCATGACCCGGCTACCCTCGGCCTTGTTCTGCGCAACAAAACCCAAAGACGCCGCTTTCCATTTACCTGCCGGTTAAGGTCAATTGCAGCCAATGAGCATCGCTGATTGCCGACGATCACCCCGTCTGGGTTGAGCATGGGTACGATCTTGAAGATCAACTTTTCGCGCAACGCGATTGCCTGGGGGCAGTCGGACGTGAGATAGTCCAGCACACCTTTCATCATCCAGGAGGCGTTTGTTTCACCGGGGTGGACCCTGATTTGACGCCGAAAGCAAATTTACCAGCAGGTCAATTTCTAGCGGTATTGCCCGAGTAAGGGTGTTGGGGAGAGCGAGAGAGCGGCCCATCGAAAACACAAGGGGCGAGAGCGGCCTGGTGTGATGAGGTACACGGAGTAGCCCGTTATGTGCAGCTGTCTAGCGCGAGACAAGCTGGAAGAGGGTACGACTACACGTGAAAAGCTTGGGGATGATATCCATAGCTCAAACTCATACCGTGGTTTCCAAAACAGCAGGTCTGCTTTTGCAACCACACAGCAGCAACAGCGCGGCAGCGCCTTGCTACTACACCAGCGCAAGGGCCTTGCACGTTTGTACGGCAGGAAAATTGCGGCAGAAGACGTTCCAACGCTCATACGGTGTACGACTACCGATACACTACGGGACAATTATATTTGTAAGAAACTGGAGTGCGAGGCTAGGCTTGACTTTTTGCTTGGGAAAATCAAAACTTTTACGTAGGCTTTTATCCTCTATATGGACATAGCATTCTGCACAATTCGACTTTTTGTCGAAGAGCCTAAATCATCACAATGTTCTTTCTGCGCTATATAGTACGTAGCAGCATTGGACTTGGACTTTTAGCAGAATGCCAGGCACGACTGGGCGAAAGTTAAGAAAGCATACATCACAAGTACACGCTATCGAAGTATCACACACAGCTTGCCAAGTTGAGTTTCGACGACCTCCTCGATCCCACACCCGACGTTTTGTATTTCTATCAATACAAGAACACATGCGTTTTGGGCAAAAAATAACAGAATGGACGAAAGTCTAACTATGTACCCGATCCAGAATAACCGCGTCCGAGTTTCTTCTTCCCCCGTGGGTCTCAACCCGCCTTTCTTAGTCCCCTTTTTCTTAGTATTGCAGAGGGCCATAATAATACCAAGTGTTACATAGTAATATATGGTGATACAGTAATACTATGTGTTACATAGTAATATACATAGTCGTACAAGTGTTACTGACGTAGTACTAATAGCAGGTATTACTACCCGCGGTGGACCCAACCAAACACCCTGTCCCCCTCTTACAAACCTCATCTGATTCTGATCACTATTTCTTTTTTCCTATCCCGTTTATCATTTTCGTCCTTCTTTTTCTCTCTCCATCCTAGTAGGAGCCCAGAGCCGGGGCCACGGAGTATGCTCTTATCCGCACTACGATTCGTGCCTTCCATTTTATACAAGGTATCGCACGAAAAAACACTGCAGCAGCCCTTTCTCCCTTCGTCGACTCGCGTATAATGCCATGGTGCCTACCCACGCTACAAAGGCGCTCTCAGCAATTGGTTCCTTTTTTTAGTAATTCCCCCCGTAACAGGTGTCTAACTTTGTATCAGGCAGCAGGCAGTGGGCAGTGTCGTCAACCTCTCCGACTGTCACCGCTCTCGGGTCCATTATCACCCAAAAATACACGGGTACTGCTGTATGACACGCAAGATAGTACACACACCCGGGAG
The DNA here is from genome assembly GCA_037834295.1 of Postelsia palmaeformis. Classification (NCBI taxonomy): domain Eukaryota; class Phaeophyceae; order Laminariales; family Laminariaceae; genus Postelsia; species Postelsia palmaeformis. The sequence goes on from JBBMHQ010060466.1 coordinate 8,403, forward strand.
AATGTCCATCACGGTGGTGTTCTCGAAAGCAGGAGAGTGTCCACGGAAAGATGTCGACGACATCTTCGCAACGCCGCCATTTTTGTTTTGTGTGCCTTCCTTAAGGCATGCTTCGGAGAAACTCGTGTCTGACGATCGTCCCAGAGTGTGTGTGCTGTCTTGCTTGTTATATCGTACCGTAAGCAACGCCCACCTTACCTGGCCGAGATAACGACTCCTTTCTTCTCGGTGTGGCTTCCTGACGGGGAGGTGATGGTGAGCATGTCGCAGTCGTTGCCGGCCAGGGTCTTGCACAGCGTCCTCCTTCGAATCGCAACACTCGGAGGCAGCCGCAAGACCACCTTCTCCCTTAAGTACCGCCGCAGGTCGGTATATCTTTCAAAAACATTCCACAGAACAGGTTGTCACGTAGATGGGTAGATGAGAGGTGCTGTGAGGGAGAGGCACAAGGGGGGTACGCCGCTCAAAAATACATGTAGATAATTATCTGCTAACTACCACGTCCCAGCTTGGTTATGGTCTTAAAGAGCAGGGGAAAACAGTCCGATAACCATGCGTTAGTGCTCGATGTCCAGTTTGGTTGCGAGTTTTCAGGGCGAGACGCGACGAGAAAGCCCGCTTTCGATTTGGCAGCCAGGTCATACCCACATACAACGTTAGCAGTACGACTTCTACAGCATGAGCGCATGCATCGTTGCAGGCGCAATCCGCCCCAGCGCTCGGTTTGCGTCCTGACCAAAGGCCGCCCGCGGGTCGCGGCAGAATCGCGGAAAATTGTCACTGTACAACAGCAGTGCGCGAGAGCAGTTAGCTGCAAACAATATGTTTCGTGACCTGCTGTCTTGCCTGCCGCAACTTGGAGACTACAAAAAAACGCAGATATCAAATATTGATCAGCATTACATACTGGTACAGCATAAATAGGCGCACAAAAAAGAAAGAACCTAACAAAAACATAGGGCTCGAATAAATTTGACGGGGGCGTGGAGAAACTTGGATTGAGAAGTCGTGCGCACCGTCGAGCGCTGCACTAAAACCTCCACAATAGGCTATGCTCATCGTTGTTCCAATGATGGTGTGACGTTAAGGTCCTAAGGCTTGCTCAGATGAGCTGTTTTTTGTCGGCGGGTCCATACTTGTATCCCTGCAAATACTACACTGTATTGATTCAACCGTTTCACTTACTGGCAAGGTTACCGTCGGATGGGCATTCTCTCCCTGTAACCATTTTACTCGGCAAGGCTACCTCCTCAGCTGCAAACCCCCGTATGTAACGCGTGTGATACGATAGCACACCAACACCCTCCCTAGGACTTTTTTTTCCAACGCTGGTATTCTCGACGTTGGGGAAAGAGTATACGACGAGCGATGCGTCTCCACCATTTTCGTTGTGTGGACCCTCCTTAAGGCACCTTAAGGCATGTTTTTGGAAGGAATCGGCTCTGAAATTTGTCCCAGGGGGTTTGTCATCTCATCACCCTTGTGTGATAGTCTTATCACCCAGTGCTATAGCATTATCACCCAATGTGCTAGTATTATCACACGGGTGGTAGTCTTATCACACAGGGAGTAGTCTTATAGTGTGACACGGTATTGTTCCCAGAGGGCCCCGTCAGCTGTTTACAGTCGTGTTGGCATATCCTGGCCCGTGTACAATACCAGTCGAATGCGTACATATCAAAATACTCACACCGTGTTCCACCCCAGGCTTTTACTATCGCATCGACAAATTCTGACCCGAGGGATCACCCACTATGCGCAGAGTATCACCTGAGCCACTTACGTCCGTTTTGGCCTATTTTCGTCTACAGTAGTTTTGGACCTCAGCTGTTTGTAATCGTACAAGCATAGCTGCATCCTGCCAAGTGTACCATCTCCGCCCTCACGACCCAGGGCATATATAAAACAGACTACATCCTGTCAAGTGCGTCATCTTCGCTTTCCCGACTCAGAACACCCCCCAAAAAAGGACATACCTGTAGGGGAAGCAATGAGCAAGGTAGAGCGCGTCCTGCTCGAACACGGCCTCAATGACGAACGTCAGCGTCCAGAAGGGGTTCACACCCGCCCTCGTCACCTGGTTCTTGAAATAACACGCCTCTGATCCCGTGCGGTACCACCCCACACCCTCCTTCTCCGCCCTCACCTATGGAAACCCACAGCGGTGGTGGTGTGGCGCAATTGAATCGTTGTATTGAGATGTGGACGAGTGCTTGCTCCATACGAGTAGCTCCTGATACTCCTGACGCTTCCCACAGGAGGAGCTCTCTATCTCACATAAAATCTGACAACAACAAAAAGATAAAGATGAACAGTCCTATGGTCTATGTTATCAAGGAAATCCTGAGATAAAATTCCACCAGGTATCTAGTAGTGTTGTGACGCCATTCCAACGTTATCGGGGGTCGTTTTCAGTGTCCTTAAAAAGCCCTTAAGGAACCCTCGTCTGTCACGTTTTTTTTTCGAAAAAAAAAGGTACAGTACCTCTACACTATTCATAGCACGGGGCTGTACTTATCACATTGCACTGTGCATTCCACTCATCTACGACCAGCACACGACGTGTCATCCATTGTCCGTGCTGCTTCTTCTTCACTGCGGTCACTAAACTACGAGACACTGACTGGAGGGGGGTGTCGATCGTCGATGTTGCCGGGCGGGTCGGCCGCACATTTCACTCCAACCCAGCTTGTGTCGACTTTACCTTAGCCCGCCAAGAACCGCACCGCGTTTTCGGGGTCGAACTAAATGTGCCTGGCATTTTTGTTGGAAAGTTCGTGAGGGTTACGCCAGTGTCTTGGCCTCCCCGAGGCGGATCCGGAAAATTCTCTTGACCCCTGCCTCTAATAAAACCACACAGATTTTGACCAAAGAGTATTTACCTGGTAGTGTCTAGGGTCCTTCAACACCCTCTACAAACTGCAAACGGCGCGCGGGAGTTTCCTGCTCTCGACATGCCACCCACCCACCTCAGAATAGGCCAGGGGCTGCATGCCGAGGTTGTACATAGCGTGGGGCTTCATGAGGTTTTGCATGTTGAGTTTGTACGATCTGCCCTTGCGCAGGTTGGTCATGCGGAAGTAAAACCACTGCGTGTGTCTGTCCGTGTTGATGTCGAACGCCAGTTGGAGGTTGTATTCCGACTCTTCTCTGCAAAAGACAGTCAACCGTGATATGGATTGTTAGACGGTTACTTCTCTGCAAAAGACAGTCAACCGTGATATGGATTGTTAGACGGTTACAAAAGGGCATGGTGCGTTGTGCGCGGACTAGTCTGGGTGGGCCACAAAGGGATAAGTAAGACAACCTGTGCGTGTTTTGTGGATAACAAGGACATGTCGGCCTGGGATGGTATCATCCCGTGGGGCGACCATAGACAGCGTTGATAGGACAATGCATAGGACCTATTCTCCTCCAGGTAAACGCCTCATCACGGAATGAGACCCATACATTCAGTGTGCTGTGAAAAACACCCATTTATCTCGATAGCCGGCTATATCGCCCAAACGGATAACGCCCGTAGTGATACAAACCGAACAGCGGTAGGATTCAGCTACTGACAACGCACGCGCCACATCTCTAGCGCAAGACTTGGCCGTTCCAGGCATAGAACAAAAGGCGAGCACAACACCTCGCGATCATGGTCGAGTACCGGTGGGTCAGGAAGACAGATGGATCAGCACCATTGGCATTCGCGGGCGCTCTCCTTATACAGTATGCAGTATGTCCCCCCTTCATGGTCTCACATTCGTTCGGCACTCCTAAGGTTGCCGGACTCGAACCTCGACTCGAACACGATAGTATCGTCTGCACGACCTTGAGGCACGTACCATTGGGGCATGTCTTCCGCGCTGGTAGCCCCTCTAGTATCCTTTAGCCAACAGAGCGCCCAACGGTTTACAAGGTGGTTTAGTACCCCAGCGGCGCGGTGAATATGCTCTTTGGCGGTATTTGAAATTTCAAATAACGCGATTTTTTATGTGACCAATAAACTTCCAAATATGTGATCCCATCTTTCATGCAGACCCGTTCCCGAAAAGCATCAACTCCCTTTACTCAACCACCAAACTCCGATATAGGCCTGGTAGCCGCGCGTCCTTCACTATTTATAGCTGGTCTGACCACTCCCCGCAACATGCCCTTTGACGGTTATGCACCACGCTTTCAAGAAACACTAATAAAGCCGAAGGGCCAGGTAAAGAACCACCGTTGAGCTGGGTCGAACCGCGACACATTTCGCAATGAAAGAGCGTCACGCGTTTCGTGCGCTGCAGAAAGCAACTAAAAGCAACTACAGTAGTACTGTACGCGCTGTACAAGCGCTCTTGACGCTATCGGAACCCCCATCGTTCACGGCATTACATGGTGTATGAGTGCCTCGTGTCCCATACGAGGTATAACAGAGGTTGGACGCCTTGTCGAAAACCAAAAGGGGTATTTTCACAGTCGTTTCCATACCAAAGCCGAGTTTCTACTCCCGTTGTCAAACCAAAGGCGATCTCTCAATCTCGTGAGTGCAGCTCACTCGGTTGGATTGGTGCTATTTAGAACGCATGCATCATCCTTACATTGTAGTTCTCGCGTGGAGGGGGGTGAAGAGAGTTGTACACCTGCCTTCCCTGATGGCCGCTTGGATCCTCACATCTGTGCGTGCAAGCGACACAACAACAAAAAAAGCAGCGGCATCCCGGGCATGGCGTTACGTTGGCAGTGGCACGAATTTCTCTTTTCGCAGGAGGGGTTCGTGTTGACGCCAAAGCGAGCGAAGGTATTGTTCCTGTGGCAGCACATCGATAACGTTACTTGAAGAGCCGTACCATTGCACACCGACGGAATTACCGAAGGAAACGATTGTTTCGCAGAAGTGTCCGGTGTCCCACAAGACCACCGCAAGAGCGGCCTCTTGCTTGTGTCCTTCAAGCCAGACCGTAGGGTCACCAACATGGTGGTTGATTACCTCTGCTGTGCCTTCACCACTGCGTAGAGTCGGATCGATTGCTCCCATTGCCGTAAGACGTAACCCTAACCCTACGTACTGAAAATTCAGAGCGCGAGGGTTCCTGCCGTAGACCGAAGCCTGACGGACTCCGTACCATCGCGAAAAAATAGCACAAACGCTATGAAATCCGAGTACTTGAAACACCAGACGGTATTAGAGTATAACCTGAGGGCATCCAGCTTTGTTTCTCTTGCCAGTAAGCTCTCCGAGGGCGGACATGGCAGCACCGGCTCTTCGAACGGCGGAGGGGTTTGCACATGTTCTGGAGGCGGCCAGATGAAGGGAAGCGTCGTCCCGCTGCGTCACCATGCCGGCACACCAAAACGAACGACCACATACAAAGCTTTGATGTAGGGCCAGTGATCACCACAGATGAGACGCCAAACGCTAGACGGATACATCGAATACGAGTGTCTCCAGCAAGCAGTGAATCTATAGCCTGTGATATTGAAGAAAATACACACATTTTCTGCGTCCGCACGTCAAATATATACGCATGCCCGAACTACAGCAATTCGATACATGCAGCACAGGACACCTACTATAAATATATCAGGTATAAAGCTGCTTTACCCTTCCGAATTTTATTTTACAGACCTCTCGTATAACTCTCAACAGCAGAATGGGCGAGTCGTATCACGCATTGAATCTGAAATAACCTAACGCCTGCAGCAGCTCTCCACCTGCGCGACTGTGGGCGGAAGGGCCGTGCTCTGCAGTAAGTAGCACGTGCAGCAAAGCAAGACTAGGAATGCAACCACTAATTAACATGTTCACCAGTGGATAGCGGCCATCAACACGCGCACACACGCACAACAGCAGCACAACAGCAGTGCGTATTTCGCACGGACCCTGGATACGGAGGATACGAGTGGGGTATACCATCAAAATAGGATATACTTTTGATATTCAATATGTGTAGCTCTTGAAACGACGCCCATGTGGCGCAGTTCTGGTGTTATACCACTGCTGCCACGATAGGTACCAGGTATTAGGGTCTCGGTACCAACAATACTACGTCTAGTCTATTCGCTGACTGACAAGCAGTCATATTGCGGCTTTATAAACCTGTTCGACATGAACGCTCACAAGTCTAAACGGACAATATTTCCATGCCCTCCCCGGCTATCTTTCATCTCACTTTCATGTAGAGGCAGTATGTAAGCGCTGTTTTCATTACGCGCGCTCATTTTTGATCGCCAATTATAGATTTATACGTGCTCGTCAGGATTTTCAGGTTATTTCCTATCCGGTTCGATTTCGAGCTTCAAATTTGTATTCTTCGATCTCAAAAACGAATGACCCTGGCTACGCAGTCCGAATACGCAAAATCCGATCGGATTTTTTTCGATTTGAGGATCCGATGGCCCACGTCGCCAAAATCCGACGACCTGGGTCATCATATTTTCAAATCGAAAAATGGTATGCTCTCGAAATTCAAGATGCCATCAACGACAGCAAACAGCAGCAGAACGATCGATGATCTGGATGTTCACACAGCTGTATAGCGACGTTGCTCGCGCCCGACGCTCAGGCCGGCGGACGGCAGGTCTCTCCGTGGCCGGACTGCAGCTGCCTGGCGCGGGTCCGGGTCCAGAGACCAAGAGAAGCGCACTCGGCACGCACCTTTCCGTGGATACATACGAGTACTCGTAGACTACACTGCTGTACAGCAGCAGCAGCAGCAGCAGTCTGTCACTAAATGGAACACAAAATACCAAGACAGGTTGGCTCTAGCGCACCCGCCACGTCTCTTCGCCGCCAGACCAGA
>JBBMHQ010060477.1:0-15168 GCA_037834295.1 Postelsia palmaeformis
TCACCGATCCTGCCGGGTTCGCAGCGGCAAACCTAAGCGCATTCAACTGTCACGGCGGGTTCCTCGGCAGCGCAGGGATCGATGCGCGATCCCTGCTTGCGGCGGCCACAGGGGGCGATCAGGGGCCGGGTGCCGTGGCTCTGACCTCCGCGGGGGAGAGGGTCGCCGGAAAACGGGGGGCAATGCGCGAGGAGGAAGGCGGTGATTCTATCTGGCTGCGATTGAGACGAAGCATGGGCTACTATGGGACGCTTTCAAGCGAAGCGGTCGCAGGCATCGCCGAAATTGGGATACGAGTTTGCCTGAGGCGGTGTCACCCGCACGTGGGGTGTGCCACGCTGGCCTCAACTCCCCAGTGGTCGCTTGAGGAATCGGCGCTAGACATGGGAAGAGCGGGAGGCGGATCAGGGTTCGAAGATGGCTTATCGACGCCATGGATAGAGCGAGATCGGAATACAACCAGCAACATTCAGTCGACCGAGAGTGGCAATGTGCCACTGACCCTCAAGCTGGAGCTCATATCGGTTCAGGACGGCGCGCATGGTACGTTCAAAGCAAGCAGGTCAGGCATTTACGAACCCCAAACCGCCAATGTTAGGACAGAGCCCGCAGACAGCGACGACAGTAACCCCTTCCTCACTCGCACAGGGGGGAGTTCCGGCAATTGCGCTAGAGGCTGCGATTGCAAAAACACCAATGAAACCGGTCCCACCAACACACGCCGCAGTTTTGGAAGCAGCAGCGGGAGCAGCAGCAGCAGTGGACACCAGGCTGGGGAACCGCTCGACCATCAAGGCACCGACAGCAGCGACCCCGGAAACTACGAGAACCAGTGCGAAGTTTCTTGGTGTGGAGAATCCGTCGGCAGCACGCGGGCCCCGCTGGCTGGGCTTCCGCTGCCTCGCTGGGAAGGTCAAGTTTTCTACCTTCCTCTCCGCGCGGCGGCTTCTCGCGATGGCCCTCCCACGGCAGCAGCAGCAGCAGCAGCAGCAGCAGCAGCAGCAGCGGCAGTGGAAGCGGGAGCGACGAAACTTGAGGGCGAAGCCAGTGATACCCACCGTTTTACCGATAACAGTAGCGGATGGGGCCAGGAGAGTGGAACGAGCGGGCGACGTGTGTGTGGGGGAGAGAGAAAGAACGGAGAACGAGAAATCCCGTCCCTTTTATCCGTTACGCTCAACAGGATATCGGGGATAAGACGAGGCCGCTCTTCTTGTAATGGAGCATGTCGAAACGGGGCGTACATTAGTGATCCTGGTGTCACAGGGAGAGTGTCGTCGCCATGGGCAGCCTATTTGTCAGGAGAGATTGAACCGTCGGCCGTCGGGCGGGTATCACTCGGAGCTGGCGACGTGCTCAGCATGCTGGGGTCCCAGCAGGTGAGAAGGGGCAATAATCAGCAAAACATTGGTGGCGTCTGTGCTAGGAGTGCGGATCTGACCAACAATATGTTTCGGCACTGGGCAGATCACCGATCCCCACGTATTTATCAGTTGCTACATATTTCAGAGCAGATGAATCCCCACGTAATTACCGGTAACCACTGACCATGCACCACGCTCCGATCGGGTTTAAGCCGCATGGTCTGCGTGGTCTATCCCATGCTTCCTGCAGGGGTGGGCCTGTACTAAATATATCCGGCATAATAACACAACCATGTTGGCAGCTTAGGACATATACAGATGACCCAGGAACCGTTACGCATCCGAGGCCTGTTGCTGAGATTTTGTAACGCTCTTTGAGGCTTCTATGCGTGGAATCGACGCGAAACGCACAAGCTCTAAGGAACCGTGGTGCCTGCTTACGGCTCCTCCGACGAGAAGCGTGTGGAAACCCCACCACTAACAACGAAGTGTTTTCTTCGCGTTGCACGCGCCCCTAGGTTATCGAACTGCCGAAACTCGGTTCGCAAGTCAAGGCGGGCGGCGACGAAGCCTCACAAGAAGAAACAGAAGGAGGGAGTGGAGGCTGTAAGGACGAAGAGCGGAGCGTAGTCGCCTTCAAGGGTGAAGGGGGGAGGAGTGGAGCATGCGCGCAAACAAATGACAAAAGGAGCGTCGGCTGGAACCTCCGGTTGCTGTTGAGCCTGGAAACGACCTCGCGTACTCGGGCTCGCCTCCTCGTGGCAGACGTGCTGGCAGGGATCGTCAAGGAAATCGTCGACGTCATCCCGGAAAAAGTGAGAGTATTTTCATCACATGCTGCACACTACGCACGATAAAGGGGGAGGGCAAGCAACCCATTTTTCTGAGGAAGTTCCCCGAATGGTTGATGATCTGTGGCTCACCCAAAAACAAACCGACTTTTGTTCCAGACAAGAAAAACTCCGTGGACTAGGTGTGTAAAATACAAACAGATCTATCAACGTGTGCGTCACTGGACAGCTCCTCAATCAACCATAAGGCACATGCCTTACTGGGCAACTCCTCAAAATCAACCATAAGGGCACGTCTTAATGAACATCTCCTTAGTCAACAATAACGCGTGCCTTAATGGGAAACTCCACGATCAACGATAAGGCACATGCCCTGTTGGGCAGCTCCCCAAAGCATCGATAAGGCATGTCTTTACGGGGCAAGTACCTCAATCACCGATAAGACATACCTTGCTGAGAGGCTCATCGAAGCAACGATAAGGCGTGATACCGTATCGGGCAGCACCTCCAATGAGGATCTCCGTTAGTCCCAAAGATCCCGGCCGGAAAACGCGATACTCCTATATGTATATTCTTAATGCGTGTGGAGATCTTTCAGCTCGGCCTTCGCTATTTGTTTTCGTTGAATGTCACCCTCTGCCTTGCAGCTTTTAAAATATATATTTTTCGGCTTCCCCATCCGTGACTTTGACCCTCGAATCATTGCGGAAATGACTCCGCACGATTTTTCTGCAAGTAACCTTTCACCCAAGTTTTGTAGTGGGTGCAGCTCTGATGGGGGTAAGGGTATATATGGCCTCTTGCCGTGACAAACTGCAGTTTTCTGCTAGTGGCGGGCTCGGGGGCAATTTCTGCGACCCCTTGACCTTAGTCTTGATCCTTCTAGAACCGTACCCACATTTTGGGGAGAGGAAACACTTGGAAGAAGTGTGGGATACTTTCCACGGTAGTAGCTAAAATAGCGCCGTACAAGCAGGCCCGGTCTTGCTCTGAAAATTCAGGGTCGTCACCGAAAAGAAATCGTCCCAATGCTCTGCCTGTCACCCGTACGTGCGCGCACTCGTATTTCAAAGCAAGTGCCCTCGTACGTACAAACAAGATTCATGTTTGTTTGAAAAACCTCAGCCCCGTTCGTCACAAAATGTGTTCGTCTCAATGCTGCTTGACACGGTTAAGCGTGAGGACGGTGGTGTACGTACGAGTATTTGCGCGTTGCTCTGAAAAACTCAGGCTCGTCACACAGAATATACGGCCGTCTCAATGCTGAGCCTGTCACCCGTACGCGCGCACTCGTGTCCAAACAAAAGGTGGCACGTATCGAGCTCCGCGTCGTTGGAATACGCTCAGTCGGTTCTACGGTGTCACCTCCCTTCCCAGGAAGGGCCCGACAAAAAACGTCTGCTGTCGTGAAACCCAAAATCATCCCACCGATGCGGATTACGACCGAGTGGAACGGGGACTTTGCTGCGGTTGTTGACCTCCCGGCCTGCGATGTTGGCGAGGCAGTGGGCCGATCGACGGCTGGTTTCTTGGTCGCTCAAGACAGCCGCACGATAGGAGAAAATACAAGCGATGGTTTCGTACCACCCGGTAGGGAAACGGCGAGACGTAGAGCGGAAAAGCCTCGGCTCATCGTGCTGCCGATGCACGTGCCCTCGGTAATGAAAACCACTGATGCAAAAAAGAGTCCCGGTGGCCGTCAACCCGCCGGCAGAAGCTCACCGCGCAGGGGAAACAGGAGTGGCCACGGTGCCGATACATGCGGTAGCGGCAGCGTCAGAACGGACGGTGCCTACAGTGGTGCGGATGGGGGGGGTTCCCACTGGCTTCGTGTGACGATCGCGGGTAACCCCGCATCGACTTGTTCTGGTCGCACAGGATCTGGAACGTTCCCAGAAAGTTCCACCAACGGCGGCGGCGGCGACGACGACGACGACGACGATGACGACGACAACAACAAGATGGAAGCCAATTTTTTCGAGCGAGACCTTCTGCGAAAAGAGTGGACGCGGATTCTCGTTCCCATCCCTCTCGGTGGCCCCCCAAGAGTATTTGATTCCCCGAAGTCGAAGCATGGGGAAGGGGGGATTGGACCAGGTTTGCACAGCCCCGGGAAGAACTTACGACCGGTGCGGGTGCCTTCGTCGAAGCAGCACCAGTACCCCTGCCATCATTTGGAGACCTCGCCCGAAGTGTTCGTCGAGCTGCAAGCGCGAGCGGCGGGGTTCTACCCCCCAAGGCCCCCCCTGTGGCTTGTACGGCGAAATTTCGCTGAGCGCGCCGTGCGACGAATCGTGTCCGCCGCCGCGGCTGCTGTGGTGCAGCCGCGGGTTGAGGTAACCCTGCTGGGCCTGCGCGGTGCAGTCGATTCGCTGCTAGTACCGGGAAATTCCGAGGAAGACAGCAGTGATCGAAAAATCGCTGTGCATCCGCAGAAAGGTTCATCGTTGCCGACCGAAAACGAGCCAAAGCTGACCGATGGTCGGGAGGAGATTCTATGCCAAGCGTTTTGGAACGGTGAAATCGCTCACAGCGTACGACTACATCGCGCGCATCCTCATCCTCGCGTCGAGCGCTCCCGACCCACAGGCTTTCAGCACGATGCGCCTTTTCCCCCATCAAATCGGACGGCGACGACGTTTAAGCCTGAGTTGGCAGATGCAAACGTCGGGGGAAACGAGGATGGCTATCCGGGGGGTGGTGCCCCCTCTCGCGCTGCCCAAGCGGCGGGGGGCGGCAATAGCCAAGACAAACACATGATCGGCGAGACAGTTGAAGAATCTCTAACAGGCGATCGCGGAAATCAATCGACAGACCAAGACCCGGCTTCGTGGTGTTCCAACGACGGGCTGTCCCATCTTGACAGCTGGGTTAGCGTTGGCACGCCACCGCCGAATGAAACCCTTCCGCAGCGAGGAGGAAGAAGCGAAAGAGGCCTGAAACGCGCGCATCGAGATGCGCACAGCACCTGCGATGTGCGAAGGCAGCAACGACCCGGAACAAGCGTAAACAATCATGGGACACGGGCGAAACGGCATCATCGTGCTTTGCCACCGCCACCGGTAGCTTGGATCCCTGCGGAGGTAGACGCATGTCACGGCCGGGCTATCCGCTTTTTCTTTCCGGCGTGTCTCTTCGGTGACGCCGCGACGACCAAACGCGGCAGTGGCGGTCGCGCAGAATCAGGCATTGAAAATGTGATGAGCCGCAAACTATTTCAAGCACGCAGCAGCGATGATGATGATGACCGGAAGACTCGGGGCGATGATACCGTGACGGGTGAGAGCAGCGGTGCCGGAGGGACGATGATACGTAGTGATCTGCGGCTTGTCTTCTGGCTGGTATCGTCAGCGCCTGATAGAAAAAACGGAGCCCATGCTGTTGGAATGGGGCGAACAAGGAACTTCAGCGATAGCAGAGGGGGAGCGGCGGTTAGCCGCAGGCTGCTCGGGAGCGCCCGGCTATTTGACGACGAGTTGGTGCTTCAGTCTCCCGGCGAAAGGATGGAGCTTGCGCTGTTGGGGAGCGCAGGACTGGACACGCCTGAGGAATGGGCGATGTCGATAACCAAACCGAACAGGTAACGCTTGCCGGGGGGGGGGGATATAAGGCTAAGACTGATCCCACTGTAAGTGTTTGCATTTCCTGGCTCAACATCTTCTGAGCGAGGTTGAGCTTCGAGCGAGCAACTACCCTTTCGTATGCTCACTTGACTAAATACGAGGTAGATTGTCTTCAGGACTACAGTACGATAGCGCACATATATCTTGGGTGGGTCATGTTACTAGACGTTCTTCGAAGTCGTGCTTCGGGTGATCTATTGAGCTTCTCACGTGAGGGGAGCTCAGAAAAAAGGCCACCACTCCTGCATGGTACCACCTACAAAATCTTCCGCTCCGAACCGTTTTCATGTCGCGCGTGCCTCAGTTGTTATTTGCTCATTGACCGGAAGCCCAACAAAACAAATGCATTTAGTTTGAGCGAGGCTTAAAAAAAAGGAAAAACCTTATTGTGACCGCACACTGTCTTGGGAGGAGGAGGGAGGGTTAAGCGTAATAGGCTAGCATAGAGTTCGCGATGCCATGCATAGTGGTGGGGCTGCTTTAATTGTGCTTCTCCCCCTTCTGGGAGATTCCTGGCGTGTTTTGTCCCTCGCTTCCCCTCACGACGGCGCCACGATAATCGGATCCCATAAGCACCCTCTCTCCTGCCATCCACCAGCTCAGAAACCCACCCACCCCACCCCACCCACCTACCCACGCACGGACAGGACAGTAGACGCCTGCCGGGTAACCCGAGTGTCTGTTGTTGTGCTTGTTCGCCACTTTGAAGTTCCGCGGAATCCCATCCTGCATCTACGGTGTCCTGCGCCGTCCATAGAGGTGAACCCCCTGCGGCTGATCACACCGTTCTTACTTAGATTTTTGGCCCCATAGAAAAACGCATTTTTTTGTTGTATGTTGTTGACGCCATGGTATCTGGCGACTGACCGATCCAGATCTCAGAACATGGTAGCGGTACGTACGTATATACGTACGTACACAGTCCTATCATAACCCTACTTAGCAAAGCAGCCCCATTTCGGGGGTAAACTACTTAGAATTTTAGTGCTTTATCTCCAAACCGGAACTCCGCTTTGCCCCAAAAGGCTAAACACCGTGCGTGCGTTTTGAGAACAAAACGCTTGGGCGCGATGGTGTGATTGATGCGAGGCAGGCGGAAAATAATGCTGAGTGCACCCGAGGAGGGCGTAAAAAGAATGCACATAATCGTTCTTTCTTTCTGCCTTAGAACAGTGAAGAAGATGAGCGAAATACTGTCTGATTGCACGCTTTTGCCGTGTGAGAATTATTATTCATACTGAGACGGCGAGTACTAGATATCTATTTACGGAACGATATTGGGGAGGGGGGGGGTTACATCCGAGCGAATGCGAGTTTTTAACTATGATGGTGACAAAACAAGTAGAGACTCCTTCCGGGTTGCCTGCTTCCAACGTACCCCGTGCGCACATACACGTACGCACTCAGGTTGACGACATCAATATATGCGAAGTAAATATATATATATATCAAGTTCTCTTGTAGCGACAGCTATAATATCTTTCTTTCATCCGAAATTGACGACATGGCCGGAACGGCCGTATGCTTACGTGGGCAAGCAAAACATCGACCGAACGTTTTCAAGCTTGTGAATTTCAACGACCGGTGCTGTTGGACGTGCTGATTCCGCGCACAGGCAAAGGGCCTACCCCCCCCGTACCATTCCGCCTGAATATAAGATTCCCCCTCTTCCACCCTGCGCTGGGTACCTGCCGTCTAGGTGGAAGTTATAGATTGCCATGACCTGCCCACGCCCCGGGGACAGCTCTGCACGAACCCCTACATTGTGTTGACCATGAACGGGGTTCCGTTTGCCCGGTCGACGACTTCCCGCTGGACGGCCAACCCCGTCTGGTCGACAGAAGTGTTCGCGGTAAAGCTGTCACCGCCACCACCGGGCACGTGGCCGCTGACAGTGCAGGACTACTTCCGTGGACACAGGTGCGACATACAGTAGTTTCTCTGCGTTTCTCAAATGACAGCGCTGTCGTGGTAGTAGTAGCAGTAGTGGTAGTGGTAGTAGTGGTAGTAGTAGCAGTAGTAGTAGTAGTAGTAGTAGTAGTAGTAGTAGTAGTAGTGGTGGAACCTCTTGTCCCGTGCTAGATGAGCACGGGTGTCTTGAATGCCATGTTCCCTGCCACGGTACGGCGCCCAACATTATATGGGGGAACTACTCGAAAGTAGTGCGAGGTCACCTCTGCAGTAGTAAATGGGGTAAAGCGCCGGTCGCTTTTAGTGCCATTTGTTTTCAAGTGCACGAACGAATTAATCGTTGGTCGAAAGAGAGCCTTTAAAAACAAAAAATACTGGTTGAAAAGGAGTATCTAAAAACAAATTCCGAAAAAGAATGGAGAAGGCTGAATATGTCGGGTAAACAACTCAACCATCGTGTATCATCCAAACTCGAAAAAAGTGAACGTCAGTCCCGCTTCCCTCTTCGCTTGAATTGTCCCCCGAACGACAACAACAACAACAACAACAAAGTGGCGAGGCAAATACCCTCGGAGCGAGAGTATACAGTCAGGTTGGCCCTCGATCATCAACGGGTCAACCGCCAACAGCAGCGGTCCACCGCCAAAGGCCTCAAGACGCCGACACCAGGCAAGAAGAAGACGTCCTCTTGGGCGAAGGTCAGGTGCCCTTCTCGCTCCTGAAGGCATTGCCCTTTCACTACCTTCCGATCCGCCTCTCGCCGCCCCGCCGAAAGCCTTGCCTGTACACGGCGGTCACGACCCCCGTCTCAGGCAGTACCAGGAAGAGAGAACGTTGCCTCGACAGTGACGCCAACCCCAGGGCACGCAGATTCGGCGAGGAGGTTACCGGCAAGAGGGAAAGCGCTGGCGACAAGCTTATCGAAAACGGGATCCTGGGTGTCGGGTTGAAGATGTTGTTTCCGAACCTGAGCATTCCGGAACCTCCGCTCTCTACCGACGGAAACCCGATGGATCGGCCGATATTTCCTCGCGCCGAAGGATCTGCCAAGCGTGGGCATAAGAAGGGAGGTCTAGCGGCGGCGATGGGAGGCGACGATCTTTTGCTCAGAGTGTACGAAGCAGAAGCATTGGTGAGGGAGAGCATACATGAGGGGAGAAAAATAGCTCGATGGTCAATTCAAGCTTTAGTTCTATTAATTAATCAGCCTTGCGCCTGCGGGAATTGCTCAACCTACATTTTTCGCTCGAGGTTACATTACGCGATGTCGGTTGGCGACATAAGTAGGTCATTGTCATGCTTCGGTCGATAGCTGTACGTTGTGGAACGTACACCTGTTTCAGGCTTCCCTGCGCTCAGTCTACAAGTCCACAACGCTTTACGATATCATGGATCGATAAAACGACCGCCAGCCACGAGAGGGTTACTTCGGCTTTGCTCACACAACGGCTGTATGCTCAGCCACATCCTGAATGCTGCGGTGACTCGGCCCTCTCCTTCTGTTATCACAGGCGGGAAGAGCCAGGCCAGCAAACGCTATCAACCCTTACTGCGTGGTCTGCGTGCAGGGAGTCGAAATAGGACGGACCGACACGATTCCGAACTCGTCCGACCCCTTGTGGGCAGCTCAGTTCCGATTGCTGTCTAGCGAACTCCTTGGCCGGGGTCCCGCCACCACTGCTGCTAGCAGACGGACCGAGAGGCAGAGGGAAGTGTTACCGGGACCACCGACATCATCAGCACCGCCACCACCGCCGTTGGAATCCTTGTCGAGCGTAGTTTTGGAGGTGTGGGATAGCGTTTCCGAGGGCGGGCCCATAATGCTGGGGGCTGCGGAGCTTCCGTCTGACATCCTGCGTGACTTGTTGCTGTCTTCGTCACTCAACCGCCACCGTGACAGCACCACCTTCACTGATTGCAATAACGATGGTGATGATGATGACGATGGCGTCGTAGGCGAAGGTAAGACCAGCCGAAGCGCGATTAGGTCGAGGATGTTCCACTTGTTCGATCTCCGCCTTGAACTGGCACCGTCAAAGAAGCAGGGTTCAGCTTTCACGGGCGAAACAAACGACGGCCACGATAAGGAAACAAGAACGCCTTCAGCGGGGACGAAAGGGATGCCGGGAAGGCCTACCACCTCGGGCACGTTGACCGTGTCGCTCGAGAGGGTGCCCTCCGAGAAGAAAGTTGTGCGAGACATTCGTAGCACAAGCACTGGTGGCGAGGAGCACGACCAGGAAGGCGTGATTCTTCCAGGCGAAGACAGTGGCCGTGCCCTGTTGGGAGCGGAAGATCGGGGCGACGTCGAAAAGGGGGTGGGAGGGATGACGGCTGGGGCAACGCTGTCGGAGGTGTGTATACATAGATATGAGTGCCCAAGGAGAAAAGGGTGCTCGCTTCCTTCTCTAGGGTTTTTGTTTTGCTACGTACAGCTTTCATAAGGAGGCGAGAATTTGTTTTTTCAAAGGATTTTTTTTTAATTCAGGCATATTTCCAAAACAAAATCGTAGATGTGTACTGGGAATAGGCAAACAGCAAGCTTGTCCTCGGGACTCGGCCTGCACCCTGAGCGCATGTTTGCTTCGGGGTTTTTTCTATTGTATTATTGTAATGCTTGCCATCCGACAATGTGTAGTGTTGTCCGAAAAAAATCAACAGAAAGTGAAGAGCTCTCCAGAACAATTCATATTCTACGTTTTTATTCTTCCTGTTCCCTCTTCGTGCCTTTCTTTTTCTTCTTCTTCTTTTTTCTTCGCGTGTACATATAACACCATGAATATGTTCCCGGTGTTATTTGGTTGCAAATGGTACAGGATGGTAAACCACAGCTCGTTAGCACCGTACCGTCCCTTGCGGACTGATATTATACTGCCGTGCGCAAAAAATCGTATTTTATTGTTTACTCCCATCGAGAAGTTTTTTTTGTTACAGCCTATATTGTGACCACAGACAGGATTCCAGGGAAGTGAGCTATTGTGAGATCATCATCATCATCATTATCATCATCATCATTATCGTCATCAATATCATCAATATATGCATGGTGATCTTCGCAGAAATCTTACGGGGGCAGAAATCTCTCGAGACATTTCACGAGGGGCCGCCACCCGCTCGCCGTCAAAATGCCCTGTACTAGTACACAATCGACGCGAAGGATCCAACAAGTGTTGACGTTTCTGCCGCCGGTTTCATTTTTTTTCAAACCAATACACACATTTCCAGATTCCGTTGGCCTCTTGACCGAAGAAGTCAGGCGCGCAGCACTAAATCGTGGACATCGACAAGCCTTGACGGCCGTCGGTCATACATACTTGCACAGTAGACCTGAACGGTCAGCCTCCCGGCATATTTACCCCCAACAACCCCCCTCCTCAATCACCCAACCCCCCCCTCGATCTCCTGGGGAAGAGCTTTAAACGACGGCACCGTACGGCCCAACTACAAAACCTCGCCGAAACGACCCGCGTCGCGAGGGATAGACTGCAAGAAGCCAGGGCTACGAGGCAACGTGCAGGGTCTGCCCCAAGAGGAAGGAGCGCCAACGACTGCCCTCGCGAAAACGCGGAGCGCCACGTGAAGGCCTGGGCGAGGGAGGCGGCGAGAGCGGCGCGCGCGGAGAGTCTTGCCGCCCAGAAGAACTCAATCGACGAGCTCCAGCAGGTTTGCTTTGCGTCAAGAGCCGTTCGGAGGGAAGGATGGAGGAGGGAGGGGGCGCGTGGGAGGAAAAATAGCGTGTTTTCCCGTTTCGTCGAATCGTGTCGCCGGAGAGAGCGGTGTGCAAGTAGGGGTAGGGGTTGCAGTTAGGGGCAAGGGCTGCAATTAGGGGGTAGGGTTTGCAACTAGGGGTAGGAGTTGCAGATAGGAGTTGCACTTTCGAGCCCAAAGTTCTCTGGCGGACCGAGCTCCTCCTCGATTTAGGAACTGTTCCTTACCAGGCATCATATTATAATTATCCGGTGTGTATCTGCTTCACAATAGGGTTTCTCCACAGTTGCCGCTCTGTGCCGAAACGCAAGGACAACTTTTATTCAATGTTGGATCCAAACGGTATTTTGATATCTTCAATGGACCCCAACCGTGCTTACACGTTGCGGGATATAGTTTTATCTACAAGTATCGATAGCCCCGTGATGTATTTTTCAAGGTGAAAAGGGGGTTGAGCTCGCACAGAGATGCAATCGTTTTTTTCAATTCTCAAAAAAAAATCAGAATGGGAAGGCTGCCAATGCAAGCCTAAAAAGGTTTTTTTTTTTCCCTGGGAATATCTGGTCGAGAGAACATTCTCGGAAAAAGAAAAAACTCGATTTTTAGCGAAAAGGTGTAATTTTTTCACCGTTGTTGGGAAAACGAGCGCTGCAAAAAAAAAGATCGTACCCCTAAGCGAACTCATCGGTCTTCGCTACTGTGTCTTGAGTGAGGAACCAAGGAAACAAGAAAAAAAAAGTCGGCCCGGAGAAACGATCAACGCTTTTCCCACTCGAAAATAAGAGGTCCGATCCGAAACGGCTACAGCAATAATAGGAGACGCAAAAAAGGTTCGCGAAGGGCGATAACAGCAAATAGGTGCAGGCTGGCGTAAGTGGGGAGCGCCTCCTACAGCAGCAATTTCTTGGTGGAGCCGATTCTATTGATGTTTGTCACTACTACTGGTAATACATTAGCGGCTGGGAAAACTACCTGAGAGGACGCAGGCCCGCGGCAGCAGGCGAGGCCGATCTAAAAGCTTCACCGCGGGGAGAGGGCTGGTGCGTTGCTGTATGATGTATCGGGGACCGAAAAGTAATCATGATTGGCGGGGGGAGGGGGAGGGGGGGGGCACCTTAACGGAGAAACTGCCGAACAACCATTTCATTCCTGCAGAGCATGCCACGGTTTGGGGGCTCTTCCTACATGGAGCTTCTCCCCCCTCGTCCAAAACCTGGCTCTGACAAAAAAAAACAGGCGACCCATCCGACGAATAAAAAAGTTGTATCCTACGACGACAAAAAAAAAAAGTAAAAAAATACAAAACAAACAAACAAACATACCACAACGTATCATATGTCGCTAAATCATAGGGACCGTTCGTACTCCGTAAAATTATTATACGTGGTGCCTATATTTCGAGACAGAGTGGCATGAGGTAGTTTTGCCAGTGCCCTTGAGGAGCCAGCCTTCCCCCCCCCGCCCCGTTAGACAACGAAATACTACGAAGGCCACCGGAGTTGCTTCCTCGGGCTGGACGTCCAGTTTCTGGGGGGTAGCGGGAGATCTCCTCAGGAGAGGACAGAGCCAAAGAAAAACGAATTAAATGGGTGCACACGCCAAATGCTGTAGTAGTAGCGTGCGTCGACTTTTGCGTGCGCCCTCAGTCAGCGGCAATCATGAGTCGTGCAATATATTCATACATATGGGTAATTTATAGGGAGGGGGGGGGTGAAACTAAAGAATTGGTAACATACGAAGTATTCAATGTTTGAGCTACGCAAATACTAGTTGTGTGGAATAGTCACCAGATTCCTTGTTTTTCGGAGACGCTACGAGTAGTGTGAACAAGCATAAATGCTTGTTTTTGGAGGCGATATGGCACACTTTTCTCCAAAGTAGTGTGAACTACGTAATCAAATTTATTGTTGTCTGGAGACGATACAGCACATTTTTGACCAAAATGTTCCCGACTGGCGGAGGGAGGCTCCTAGACCGAGGAACCGCGGGTACGCGCTGATACCCGGGTGCCTGATATCCGCAGAACACATCCCGTGGTACATCGGGCTGAAAACATAGAGCTCTTCGGATGGGGAGCCACAGAGAAAGAAAATCGACAGTGGGTGCAGCCCTGCCGTGTGTCATGGTAGCGCGTTATGTGGTTGTTCTCCTCACGACCCGCCGTCTGCTTGGGACAGCACTGGCATGCGTGTATCTATGTGTGTGTGCATATCGCCGCTTTTTTCTCGGTACTGCAACATTGATTGCGTCATTCATACTCAAATACCGACCCCGAACCGCAGGAGAAGCTCGGGCGTTTCGAAAAGTACATCAACCGTACGAACCAACGATCGGTTCTCGCAAAGGCGGCCAAAGCCTCGAGGCGGAAACGGCAGCGGCGTGGTCGCACGGGCCAAGAAAAACGAAAACACACCGGTCCATCTCTTGCGGAAGGCCGGAGTGAAGAGCCACTGGAAGCGGAGACGCGGAGGAAAGTCGCGACGACTAGTTCTGCTGCCGAGGGTCACGAGGTATGCAGTATACGTAGTAGGTCCGGGGTTACCCTAGGAGGGTTGATTATAAAGGAGGTTCTCTCTTATCAGGCAGGAGAGTGCAAAACATCCACTAAAAATGTTTTGTTTTGTTTTCGGTACGTTTATCTATCCCCGGCTCTTATGGCAAAAAGTCGTCCGTGGAAACGTGTGCTTGGGAGTGTTATATACTATCACCCGTGTGCTAGGGGTTGTGAGGTATTAGTACCCATCCTCATCATTACGCGACTGAAAACATGCGTGGCTGCGATTTTTGGCGTTTTTTATTGACTCTCACGCTACAGTAAAGAAACGATGGTTGTTGTTCCTTATGGGTGCGTGCGCCTATCGTGAAGGGGGCGGGGTTGTCGACGGTGCCAAATAGAGGGAGGCATTGTGTGCTTTGATGGCGGAAATAGTTATTGCGCCAAGCACTCCAGCACCACACGGGTCAACATAGGTTGCTGTCAGGAAAACTTTCAACCATTCGGCGGTGATGATGATGATGATGAGGATGATGACGACGACGATGATGGACGATGATGACGATGATGATGACGATGGTGATGGCGATGGTATTGATGATGGTGATGATGATGTCGGTGATGGTGGTGATGATGATGATGATGATGATGATGATGATGACGACGACGATGATGGTGAAGATGATGATGATGATGATGATGGTGATGGTGATGATGGTGGCGATGGTAATTTTCCCAAAAGCTATCCCGTTGTCACAAGACAGGCGTAGACTTAACAGCGTCTCTATGGGAAAAATCCTTGAAAAAAAACACACACACAACAACAACAACAACAACAACAATAGATGCACCGCAGTGTCAATACGCAAGGAAGCGGTACCTACGTGCGGTAGTCAGGCCTGGTGAACGCGAGGTTCTACGGTTTGAAGTAGAGCTTACCACATATTCTATATTTAATCCGATTGTCTTAAAGTCAGGGTTAGGGTTGCTTTGATTGGCTTAGGGTCGGGGTTGCTCTGATAGGCTTGGGGTTAGGCTTAGGGTTGCTCTGATTGGCTAGAGACTAGCGTTAGGGTTGCTCTGATTGGCTTAGGGTCAGGGTTAGTGTTGCTTTGAATGGCTTCGGGTTAGGGCTGCTCTGATTGGCTTACGGCTAGGGTTAGGGTGACTCTGATTAGCGTAGGATCAGGGTCGGGGTTGCTCTGATTGGCTTAGGGTTAGGGTTAGGGTTAGGGTTAGGGTGAGGGATAGATATATCCGTCTCGTACACCGTGTTT
>JBBMHQ010060488.1:4866-15157 GCA_037834295.1 Postelsia palmaeformis
CGACTGGGGCCTAAAAAGAAACAGGAGTCCCCCTATCGTACGTACCAGGCGTTTGCTTAACGACCAAAAGTCAGGTCTATGCAAGTTTCGCGATTCAGAGTCACGGATTCGCGGCAAAAGGCAATCGTCGCTTGTTCTCAGTAACTACCGATCTCACTGCTCCAAAAACGCGAAAGAACGCGTTTTTCGCTGACGGGCGTCGGGGATCGCGTACTATATATAACATACTTAGTATTACATTAACTTCCACCGTGCTCTTCCCTGAAGTTACCTATCAGACCAAACGTTTTCAAGCTTATCCCTACTCCCGAGAAAGGATCTAACTACTGTAGGCGGATTATGCATCCCAGGCAACGAATGGCCGCCTCGACATGGTGCGGCATTTGCAGCTTGCGTGGCAGCAGCTTCATTAGGGATGGGTGATTTCTATTGTCTTGATTCGTTTGATTGGCTACCGTTAACCCCACCAGCTTCTGAAGAACCGCTACCCGCAACGTACATCCCTAAATAAACAAAAAATTAATATCGATGTTTTCTGTGATTCCCGCCGATTCGTCAATGGAACAGAGACTCCGCACGCCCACTCTCGGTGACTGTGAAGAGGGTGATCATACCGCTATCACCGCGACCCCACCGTAGGGAAGCGACAAAGCAACAAAGGGTTGCACGAACTGAGCAAAAATGTGCGACTACCACTACGTTGCTATTACACTCACACTGACTGTGTGTTACCCCGATACACTGTTCTGGGACGTGCCACGAGCTGTGGGTTAAATTTTTGGGACCCTGTAAACGATCTCCAAACTACTGGACCAGTAGTTTTGGCAACGGACGTTATCGTTGGTCGTTTTATGGTATCAGCGAAATTGCTGGGTTATCTGTTATTAATAGCGCAAGTTTTAACCCGAAATTTGTTGTGGCTGACGAAGCTCCTCAATCGATGGGCTTTGCAATGTCGCAAGTGCGGCAGCTCAGCCAAGGAATTGCTCACCGCAGTAAGTTGCTTGTTGACTTTTGAAGGTCAGTTTCCTGGTAACGCGTACTGTTAAGATCCCCTTGAAAAAAGGCCAGAAGCCTGCAGTAGAGTGCCTTCGCTAGCTACCTTGCTCTGGGACACGCAAGGAAACACACTCCCTCGGGAGCATTTTTTTAAAAAAAAAGTCGAAATATGATTCCGAGGCTCCCCATATTCGCTGGGGGCATCTCCCCGCTGGGTTTATGAGACAAATCAGCTCCGACGTTCATCCTAGTGGGTGCATGGAATCGAGAGTGTGGTAACAGAAGACGGTACACAGTATACGACAACAGTCAATAGTATCCGATTCTGATTTACAGTAGGATCTCGGCCTTTTCTGGTGTAATGGTTGACGATAGGGTTAGGATCGTAAACGCCTCCAGGCAATGAAAACTACTGTAAGTAGAGGTCAGACTTGGATTTCCTTGCCGAGTCGCAAATCGTCACGCATACAGCCGTGACTTCTGGACTTGACTTGAAAGATCAGCCCGAAATATCTTGATTGTGATTGGGTTCTCACGGGGTAGATGTCGGTTGTGCCACGGTCTCGAACTTATCGATCCACACGAATAGGTGACTGCAACCCAAAAATCGGGGTTTTTTCCCCTACCCCACCCTGTACCACCCAATGTCTTTGCGATTCACGTGACCCTGCACATACCGTATGCTTCAAGTAAACTGACCTGCTAGATGTGTAAACCGCGTTCTCACCGACTGCCAGTTGTTCCAGTTGTTCCAGAAGGCTTGACGACGTATAGGTCAAGCGCGCCGGACAAGTCGTCGCCCCCTGATCCTGCCGCCCCCGACCACTCGAGCGGGATGGTCAACGGAGGCAGACACTCCTCTTCTTCGTCGCACACCCCGTCGCAAACCTCCGACCCGGAAAATCTGGTGCAGACAGAAGAAGTTGTCGCAGAAAAGACGGATGGACAGGTCGGGGGTGGGCCGGAGGGGGCTCCCGTAGTCCTCGAGGTTGCAGACGGTTTTCAAGCCCGCATCGCAGAGGGTGTCCCACGTCTGCTCGCAGTCTTCGCAGTCGTATAGCCGGTGGGATCTGTGGAGGCTTGTTCTCTTGGCTAGGGCGGGCAGTTGGTGCTCTCGAGCTTGCTTATGTTCTTCTCTTTCTTTCAAGGTGCTGCCGCCAGCGGAGGCGGTGCCACCACGACCACGGCCTTCGACTTCACCAACTTCTGCTGCGGCTAGGGATCGCCTCCCTATGGTAGTTGTGTCGTGCACCCTCTTGATCTTGCCGTTCCTCCTGTAGCTGACCGTGTACGTATCACCGTCTGCTTTGAACTCCGTCACGGCGCCCCCCGAGTCGAACTTGTAGACGGATTTGAACGTGTCGGTGAAGGTTACCGAGTAGGGGTTTCCGCGACCGTCGTGGAAGCGGTCCACCAGGAAGGTGGTCTCGTCATGGGTGGCCGTGATCCTGTCCAGTGTGCGTCTGCCAGGCGTGACCCCGCAAGCAGGAGGGAGAACATGGGGGCGACGATCGACCTCGCCGACGTTGTCTCCATCGTTGGTGTCGATATCTTGGTTACCGGGGAAGCAGACGAGAGCACAGGTATCGAAAAACAACACTTAGGGTACTGACTCACCCCGCGGTGGAGGTTGCACTTTACTTCTTGCCTCCGTCGTTTTCGATCGGCTGAGGCCTCTACAAGGGAGGAACATTGGAGTTGGTACGATACGTTCAGGGATGTGCTTGTTTCAGGTCTGCAGTAGAGTACGGTAGCGCGTAGCAATATTGGTGGGACCACGCGAACAAATATCTCCGGCCTCATTCTCCTCGAAAGAAGTTGAGTTCCTCGTGCGGGGGGGGAGGGGGTAGAGAAAACAATAAGTTACCACCTCTGCTTGCCGTGGGCACTGTTGTGCTATTAATATCAACTTCCGCGTGCTCTCACGAGACAAGGACGAGGCGTGCTGCCGCAGAGGGGAGAGTGATACCCGGTAAGTGTCTAGGGCTCCTCAACATATAATCTACAGAACATCTCATTCGTCCCCATAAAAAACGTGTTTGAGCGAAACCAGAAACAAGCACATAAAACCCGATGAACTATCCCATCGCTTCAGATAAATTGTCAAAAACCTCACCCGGTAGCTGTTTGATCGATACCAGACAGTGGTAGAGTTAACGCGCCCCCCTTTTTTCCGGGAAAAACTTGCGCAACCCCTATCTTAGCCCGACGAGCCATGCGCGGGTTTCCACTTTACACACCGCGCTACAAATGTTCTCATTAGCATTTGTATTTGTTTGATATATATTGACAGAACAGATGCTCCCTAAATTCCGCCGTTTCAGATTGTGTTTGGCTCGGGTCATCAGCTGCATAATCGGACACGTGAGTCGAATATGGCTGTTTCCGCTTGAAGATAAAACCAGGCTTTCTTATACTAATGAAAGAGAGTATTTTCGGTATCAACGTTTTCGATCGATACTATTCGAGGTTTTCGACGGGATCCGTGCATCCGAATTTCCTTATCGAACACGTTCTCGAGCCCCTCTTTCGTCACAAAGCAGCAGCTTAGACAACTCTCGGACGGTGGGTATACTATTCTGCTGCTCTACTGCTGCTACTCGGCTGCTGCAGTTGCTGCTGCTCACAGCACATCATCTCCCAGAACCCGCGAGCAGGGCGAATCCATTTTTGTAATCTTTTCGCCGGCAATATTCCAAAGAGCACAAATGGTACGATTTAATTCGATCCAACTGGCGTTAGGAAAGGTATCCAGACACACCCCATCCATTTTTCAGTGGATCGGAAGCCGAGCTACTCGATCCTTTGAATCCGACGGTATCGGAATTAGCCTCAGCACAGGATGACGCCACACATATATCTCCCGTCACCCCCGCGATCGAAATGTCGCGCACAGATTGCAAAGATCAGTTTCGACGAAATCGTCGATCTCTTCGCCCATTTGTTTTTCATGCGTTCATTTCAAAACTTTGGGGCCCCTGTCGAGCTAGAGCTGGCTGAACACAGGGTTAGGTGGAAAGCTATCCCGAGAAAAAAAATATCCCGCAACCAGCCTGGGTTTGTCACGGATGCTGTCGTAAAACGCTAACTGTGCAGTGCTCGCCCGTCCATTGGGGGTCGAGGCGCAATTTCCTATGTTGCGTAGACACACAGTACCAGCTATTTTTGATTGGAACACCACGCATTATTGATGTATCCGTGTTTTCAGTAACCGCTGCATTTATTCGATTGTGTGTCTTCTCCATGTTTGACGACTCCCATGCACACTTGGGCTCGGTTGTGCGTAATGTTAACCCTTTGATATACGACAAATTTGTTCGAGACGATCAAGCACTCGTCAAACGCTGCCTGGCGTAAAAAAGCGAAAATCAAGCCCACTAAATAGCATTTATACTCTTGAATAAGTGCCTATTATACTGTACCTGAATATGTTACTGGCTTCATTAATGTTCACGTCCAACGCTTTAAACGTTATCTTCGCCCGCGAAGAGTAAAAGGCGT
Organism: Postelsia palmaeformis; assembly: GCA_037834295.1. Classification (NCBI taxonomy): domain Eukaryota; class Phaeophyceae; order Laminariales; family Laminariaceae; genus Postelsia; species Postelsia palmaeformis. The sequence goes on from JBBMHQ010060488.1 coordinate 9,367, forward strand.
TCCTTTGCGTTCTCCTCGTCGGGAACTGGTGCGCAGGTCGCGCGGTGATGACGAATACCCCCAGGACCTCCGCTAGCGCAGTAAGCAACCTCGGCAGCGCTTTATAGAATGATGAGTACCAGGCAAGAAGGAATAGCACAGACAGTACACAGCTAGCCGCTCACGGCCCCTCGGAACAAAGGCGTATGTTCAGTGGCGAAGAACGGGGGAGGGCTCGGACGAAGGTCAGAAAAAAGAAGAGTGAGCATGGTGGTTATGACAACACCTCACTCAGCACGTGCCACAAGGAGAGCTTGGCAGTCGCCTCCCGCTGACACTTTTTCCTCTTTAGCTGTCAACTTGTCAACCCAAGTGCCTCGTCGCCTGAGCAACTTTTTATTCGTCGAATGCCACTGTACCTCCAACAAGTACCAAGCAGGGTTACAAAAAATGTATACCGATGTCTCGTTTCTAGAAAATCAACCTGACATCATCACTGAACGTTCTGCCCTCCCAAACAGATAAACAATCAATCTGGTCCGTCATCATACGTGCGCCTGTCGTTTTCAAACGGTTGTACGAGTTTGTCCAAATTTGTTGAACAACGTTCGCACTAGGAAACGGTTTCGCGAAAAACATACATGGTATTTCGCCAGATTCCGATCTCGTTCGTATGTCAAGCAGTTCGCACTGGTCTGCACCACTCGTCGTGCGTATACTGTGTACCACCCATGACGGGAATTCAAGGGCCGTTGCCCTGTGAACATGAATACCAAACGGTCTTTACATTCCCGCCGGAAGTGGCTTGCATACACTACAATAAAAAACGCATGGTGTTGTTGATATTAGCATCTGGAGGACCCTTAAATTTCCGCCCATACTAATACGTCGGATATGAGGTCGACCGCAGTCGAAACGACACAAAAACTCGTCACTGAAGGTCTTTCGACCCTGGGAAACCCAATCACTTTTCGCAAGGTCTCGGCTGCGATCGACTTCATGACGACGTACTTACGTCCCCTGAGTAGGTTTAGCAATCTGAGAGAAGGATGTTTTTGACTTGAAGGATGCCTAGCGTGGTCTGCACTCCGGAATCGTCGTCTGCAATTGATTGAGAAAATTCCTGGTTACATGTAAACCCGGCGCAGCCGAGTTTATGTTTATGGCGTGTTTTGGCCCGTTAGGGCTGCCGTTTGGGGTCGGGGTTTAGGTTAGGGTTAGAGTTAGGGTTAGAGTCAGGGGTTGGGTTGAGCTTTCGCCCGTACCTCGATCTCAGCAGGAACCAATACACCCGAACAGTCTTCGAACGTAAAGATCCCTGCTCCTAGATTGTAATGGGACCTCCCTGTAGCCCATCCCATGCTATGTCCATCGTGTTTGTTGGTGGGCGTTCTGACTATTCATTTCGCCCATGTTTTATCTCACATTTTACTGCCAAAAAAACAGACATACTAGCGTTTTAAATCTATCTAGGGATGTATGTGTACAGAAATCAATATATTGAATTCGGCGCAAAGTTAGAGCCAAAAGATCGCTTTCTCTTGAGTTCTATATGTGTCTATTATACTGGTTTTTAGTATTCTTTCAACTATTATTGCGGTGGGGGGGCAGCGTAAATAGGACTCAATATTGTTCGAAAAAATAGCGAAACATGTATACCAATTATAGCTTAATAATGTGTTTACCGTAAGAGATCCCGTCTCATAGTGGCCTCCCGTAATATTAATACGACCCTGAACACATGAGTATGAATGTCAATCGGCCTTTACTTTTCAAGATCGGAGCCGCCACCGCGCAGGCGGAACATACAAACAAGCACCGTTCGATGTTGTTTTGTGTTTTGTATGAGAACGGCCCTCATACTTTCGCCGCGAGTCGTGCACAAAGCATACAACACGAGGCGCACGTGATGATTGGTATCAGTCTTATTCAGGTACCTTCTAAACTTGATACGTACGTACGTGGGCGGACCTCACTTTCAATTTTCGCCTGAGGTGTAGATACTTCTTCTTTGTTTCGTCCATCTCATTTATTATCTTCGCCCTTCTTCTCTCTCTCCCTCGTCAGTCGTAAGTCAGATCCGGGGTCACTAAGTAAGCTCTTCTCCCCCCTCCCCACTACGGTACTTGCCTTGTATTTGTATCGCGAGGAGATTTCAGCACTTGCTTTCCTCGTCGACTTGCGGCGGATTCCGCCTGCCCACGCAACGAAGGCGCTCTCAGCAATTCGTTCCAGATTATTTTTTCAAAATAAAGTAAAAATCTCACCACGGTAGGATTTGAACTTGGGTACCAATGGCAGTGGTCTTTGAAGCTGACCACTATTAATAGTGTACCGGAGCGACCGAAGCCCCAGTTATTAATCGTGTCAATTTTCGTTTGCTTGTTTGATTTGTATCGAGGCAACATAATTATTGGGGGGTTTTCCACCTCTGTCCCGCGAATACGGGATTTGTGGCGATGAGTTAACTTTTTTAGAACCACAACTGTCCCGTTTCGGGAACAAAGCAACGTAATTCCAAGTATTTTGTCCCCAAAAAGGGACGGCGGTTCTAACAGGGTGAATGAATGTGAGAACAAAAATCACAGCAACAACAACAAAAGCAACTAACTCGCACACGAGATCGAGATCCTATCTTTGACAAATATTTGTATCCTGATGAAACAAGCTAGCACGCGGTACGAATATGACGCATGTCCAGCATAGCAGTACAACAGCAGTCTAATACTAATAGGACTCGCACGCCATTAAAAAAACGGCAGATTCCTTGTGATGATGTGAGATTGGCTTTCCAAAACCATCGTACGTATTTCGCAGTACGCGGCTACCTTGCCTTGTCATGTCTGTTGGAGATAGCATTTCGGCGGCGAGTAGTCGCTCGTCGAGCGACGAGGGAAAAACATTAAAAAGTTGAAGACAGATATTTTTAAGGGGGGGAGGAAAGTACGAGCGAGTGGACACTGCAGATCTCTCTTTATAGCATGCTGAGCTGAGATGAAGGGTGGTATTATGTTGTTGTCAAGGCCACCATGCCCACTCTCTTATTCCCCGCTCTTCACCCAGGCCCCTCTCCTATCCGTTGCCATCGAGCATACATACACCATTTCTGAGCCTCGTAAGCAGCTGGCCGTGTCCTGTACCGTACCTTAAATCGCATCAATATCATCAGCGCTGCTCGAGTTTGCTTGCTGCGATATATAGCGGCCGTTCTGGGGAGGATCATTGCCATCGTCGGAAGAAAGGGCTGACCACCAGTTTTTCGCCAGTTTCCAGCAAGCAGCACGAACAAGAACACACGCCTGTCCCCCTCCTCGAGGATCAAAGGAAGGTCCAAGGAACTGAAGGTGAACCTCATCAAGAAGGGCAGGAGTAGCGCAGCAGCAGCAGCAGTAGTTGGTGCCATATACATCCCGACCCTAGACTTTGTATTAATAGTACGTAGCAGCTGGTTCGGTGTGTGGCTTCAGACTCACTCGTAAGCACCGTTCGATGGCTGCTTGCTTGTCTCTCGTATATGCATACAGCAGCAGCAGGCAGTGGTGCACTACCACTTCAATGCCACTCAGTATACGTAGTATGTGTTCGTAGGCTGTAATGTACGAGTTAATCATAAAAATCCTCGCGCTGTTTTCCCGGCCTTGGCTGTGGTTCTATCGGCCGTACGTCCTGACTCCTGACTCCTGAATGCCGGATTTAGATGTATATCCTCCAAATTTCAGCCTGTGGCTTTCGTACTGTGCGTGTCTCCGATGTAGACTGTAGACTGTAGAGACTGTATTATTGCTGTGCTCGCGACAGGGCGGTGGGGTGAGCTACACAAATCTTGGTGCAGAGGTATTGATCTACATTTATTTATTGTGGGGGACTATGGTGCATGGGACCTTTATAGTACACACAAGAACGTGTATATTTCCTTTTTTGACGAAGAATATTTGGTCCTATATTTAGGGTCATTCTTATCGGAAAGAGAGAGTTTATTTCCCATACTCTCGACATTTTTCTCTCGCAATCTCTAGATTTCCATTTTTATTTTTATTACCAAATATTGGAACGTTAACGAAATATTTTGTTTTGCTTCTGGATGATTTCACGAGTGAATAGTGACAGGACGCCTCCTCCGTGTATTGATACATGTCTCCAAATATTTCCAAACTTTGGCAATTATGTTCAAAAAGGCTCTCCGATAAGAATGAACCTTACTACTATGACCTCCCGTTATAATAGTACCTGGTACAATATCCCCTTCGCCATCTATCCTGATGATCTATCTGACAATATCCAGCGCTTATTCCAAATATACAACAAATATGTCATGCCATCCACTCACGAAAGGGTTCCAAGTACTTGAAAGATGGAAGGTGTGACATACATGCATACCTGGTACGAGGTACCAACCAGACCTGAATATCTGGTGAATGCTCGTTCGTGCTCGTGCAAAACTCACGGCAAAATGTCTAGACTTCAATGTTTTTCTTGAAGGCGATCAGGTCCGTACGTACGTACGTCCTGCTACTACTCCTACTAAAGCTGTAGGCCGCCACCTACAGTCAGTCTAAATTTTGGGGTAGATGCCGTGGCTGTCGTGTCACCCTTCTTGCTCAGGCGTTTTGCTCCCGGAGGTAGGCACACTAATAGATAGCTCGCAACCCTCACCACAAGCCTACGCCTACGCCCAAGCCTAAGCCTAACACTCGGCTCGACAGGGGGGTGCGAATCTAATGAGTGGTGAGCCTCTATAGTTGCCTGTATATATGCGCAAATCCAACAATTCGGGCACTATATGTGAGGCGATCGGCACTACTCGGCACGCTGTCACGCTGGTCAATCACATACTACCCCAGCTTTGTCGCCGGGCGATATCACCGGCGCTAAAGTGGGAAACCGGCGCTACTACGATTGGGGGGCCAATAATATGGCACGTATTTCTTTCGGAGAGTCCTCACTTTCGAGTAGCTCCACCAGCAACGGCTTTCGACCCACCTTGATGATGAGCTGTGCCGGACGAAACAGGTATCAGAGAAAAAGCGTTAGCCCGCTTGGGACTCCAGGGGAAACGATTGGGAAAACAGAAATAAACGAGGCAGCAACAAGCGGCCACTCGCTGCTGTTTGATTCGGGGATGGCATGATAGTGGCTGTTGTTCGAGTTTGCAGCACAACAAGAGAAGTCGCACACGGTATACAGGCTCAACATTTTGCTTCCGGCACCGCTGGGAGGCTCACCGCGCTCGTAGGCGATTGATAACACCAGCAAAGCTGTCGTTGTTTTGGTCGATATTTCGGGCTCACCCTTGAGGGTCAACAACAGTGTAATATATCTTCGGAGGCGACGATTTAGGGTGAACAGCTCCTCAGATCAGGAACTATGTCAGCCATGAACGTTTGAGGCTGCACTGTGAGTGGCAATGTCTAGCTTTCACTGATTTTGGCCAACTTTGAACTAATCGGAAAGGCCATACGCACATTGCTTTTTCTCTCTGTATGCGTCCGCCGCCCATGAGTTGAAATTCTTCTGTATTACCGTATGACATAAGCTCTTTATCCGTACGTCGTACGTAAAAGTACGTATTCGTACATGCATACATGCCTACGCTGGTTCACTCTTTCTTCTTTGGGTTATGCGACGTGCTTCACTCACGAGTATCTAATTATTGTATCAAATAGTTGTTGTGTTGTGTACTCAGTTGTTTTAAACAGTATGGTCACAGCAGTCTAGCACAACGGTCTTCGTCTGCGCCACCCCGCGTCGAGGTGGTCTCAGGTTTGGTACGGCAAGATAATCTCGTGCCGAGCAGGCGGTTCCGCGAGGACGG
>JBBMHQ010060499.1:0-15153 GCA_037834295.1 Postelsia palmaeformis
TCATGTTATTGTCCGGCGTCGTTCATGGGGCGCCATGAATTGACGACACGCTAAAAAGTATTTTGCACTTGTGAAGGGCGGTCAGGGGGTGCACACGACAAAAGCTCTACGCCTCGAGTGTTATCGTGGAGCACATAGCATGTATAAGAATGTGCTACTCCCTTGCCTCTGGTATCTGAAACTTTGTTCATACTTACCACCGCCGTATCTGCGTTGCTCCTATTTCAGCCTCTCTGGGTGCTGCAGAAGGTCGTTTCGAACACTTCAACCGTCGAAAATGACACATACTGCGTTTCGGTCGTTGAAGCCGCCCACTATAACCCTTCGGAAGTACCAGAGTGGCAATGTAAGTGTCTCGCCCGAGCGTGATCCGTAGGTTTTGGTTCTCATTCAGAGAACGATACCCCCTTCGAGTACTACTGTGGGGTTACGCCGCGGACTCATTTTTGGCACCGTGTCGGATACACGCTTTTGGCTCTCGTTTTCTCGTTAACTCTTTAACGTGTTGAATCAAGTCGTGAAAATCACATCATACTATGCGCCGTGCACCGTATTGGCCACCTACCATGCCTGCGACGACAAAACGTTTCTCCAAGCCGAGGCTGCACAATATCAATGCCACGACGCCTTGTACAACGCACACTGTTTCGATGTTCGCGTTGAGGGTACGTACGGTATATCTCAGGGTTCACGAGCTAAGGATTGGACATGAATACTGATTTGGGAGAACTCAAATCGTTTGGCAACACAGGCTACCAGCGTACAACACTTTTACTGCTTGAAATAGGTTCGGAATAAGCATCCATCAAACAGCCCCTACACCGCTCCTCTGCTAATAGATTGTGACTCCCATTGTGAATAGTGTTCGCTATAGACTTCGCTCAGTCTCTCCTCGCTTACTCTAACGCGTGAGGTAAGTTTCAGACAGCCCAGTGTGTCAAATAGGAGACCTCTGAGTCACCCCAAGGCAGGGGTTGCACTCTTTGGGCCCAATGTTTCTGACTGATTGAGTCCCCTAACGTAGGGACTACTAAGTGGGATAGAACTTTCACTCGTATATTCGTTGTAGGACTAGCGCATAGAAGTGCCGATCGGGTGACGCGAACAAAGTCATTTCAATTCGTGTATCGGGTGATATGTTGAGCTCCTAATGTAAGGGGATCATAAACTTCCGGTGCACCCTTACTGTGGGATGGCTCCTTCGGGAGGTAATCGACTCCATGTGTTTAAGTGAAGCCGGTTGGGCTTCCTCGATTCATGATGTGTCGAAGACACCAACAAGACTGTTACACATGCTTACGTTGCCTGTGTTCCGCTCGTGACCGTCACGCTCAGGTGATGGCCAAGGTTCTTCGGTCACTACGGCCCTTGCGATTACCGTGGTGTGCGGCTGTACCAGCACCTCGTCGATCGTGCCATCCTCATCTATATTACCCTCTGCATTGCCTACACCCTCACCATCAGCATCGTATGCATCTTCTGAGGCACCTTCACCGGTACGGTCGACTGCAATCCTGACAGAAGAACATCCTATATTTACCCTGGCGTCAAAAATGTACGAGTATTATCCCAAACGTAAACATCACCATTAGCGCCCATAACCCCCACTAAGCCTTCGCCTGTACCATGACCAGTTCTACGATAGGTGTGGCACTCTATGATCGAACGTGCGTTCTGTTAGTGGGTCTCCACATCTGACAATACTACCCATCGTTGTCATGTTTTGACAGCACATTTTGTCGTGTACGTACACTATGGGATTGATCATAGGGTCGAGCTTACACTGTTTATCAACTTCCGTTTTGTGGGCGAACTACAGAGATCCTTGAGTAAGGTGAGCCGAAGGTAATTACTGGTTCACTCCTACCTGGAGATACTCTTTATCATCTACTTCCTCCCCGGCAACATGATCTCTATTGGCTTTAACGCCATCACGGTTACTTCGCGTCTCAATCTGACTGATGCATCGCTCATATTTGCTGGGACATCTTCACCGGTAGCGCTATCTACCACCAAATGCACACACTCACTAACACTACCTCTGGCGTATTGACCTTCGTCATCGCCCACCTCACGACCACTGCTGTACTTTTTCCCTGCTGCTGTACCTTGAACGGCATTATCACTCATCGCCCAATTTGAAGGATCCCTTCATTCATGTGAATATAAAAATATGTGTCGAAGCGTCAAAGTCGGCACCTTCGCTACCCGCCACATCAACTGTGTCGTCGATACGTATTTTGGGCTCGTTACTGGTGCCATCACCCACCGCCCCGCACATCACCCGAAACAAATATGCCAGAGCTCCGCATTCTTGGTATATTCGTGTGGAACCCTCCAATGGTATCGTGTGTTGCTGCCGTCACAACTCCATCGACACGATTGCCTACAGCTTGGTCAATACCGCTTGTCAGTATCTATGCGTTACGCCCATTGATCCGCTCGTGGCATTCAACACCGAACGGCCTACCTCGATACCGCGACCGTCGCCAGCAAAAAACCTGCCGCTTATCCAGTGAGTCAAGTTTCATACCGGAACCATTGGCATCAATTCCAGAAGGTCGCTGGCAGCAAGATGATTGGTTTGATCGGTTTGCTGGGCTAGCACCAACGTCTGTCTTGTCTGTGGCAAATGAAACTGAACCCACAGCCAAAAAAGACACCATGCCAATATTGTGCAGTTAATATGTATACCGGTTGTTCAAAGCGCTTGTCATACGCAGGACCTAATTTTGTGCGTCACACCTCGAGCAAGAACTGTGTCGAGAGCACCGCGAGCAACGGACTCTCGTATTTCAAAGTAATGTGTCCTCGGCCACCGAGGCGGAAAGACCGGTCCTAATCCCTAGCACGTGCATGCCAGACCTTCACGTAGTATATGCATATACTGTGGGTTGAGCTCTTGCATAAGCACGCACTTCCCTTACAAGAGGTAATAGCAGCTGCATAATGTATCACTGCGCCGCTCGATTGCCTGGTTCACACGCTGGCTTGTGTCTTGCGCCTCCTACTATCATAACGATCAACCAGGCGACTAGCGACAAGACCCATCCCATTGTGAACACCTGCGGTGGCGACGGATCTTTCACGGTGACAGAAAATGCGACCCAAGCGCTGAATGGGTGCTTCCTGGACACTGGTGATTCGTCGGCCGATGGGAAGATGTTCTATACGGTGTCGGGGACCACGAGCACTACCGAAGTTGTCGTCGCCTCTATTGAAACCGACACGGGTAACGATGTGAGTCACAATTTGAAGTTACGGGTATCAACCACGACGCCTTGCCTAGTGCGCAATCGAAGACGAGGCATTGGGCCGTCCGAGGAGTCACGTGGCCACGAAAGATGCGGAGTAAGTAACCAGACGAAGCTTGGTACACAATGGTTTACACGACCATGACTAGTGCGCCACGAGTCACGAGGCAATGCCCAGTGGAAACTGGTAGCGGCTCCGTCGGGGAAGTATATGTTTACGTTGTACAGGTACGAGCAATGACGGCATTTTTGCGGCGGTCGATTAAAAACACGCTGGACCGCACGTTTCCACCTACAGTATCGACACCAATCAACTGCGCATGCTCTGGTATGCTCTACATTCATACACACGGCAACGTTTCCCGCACTCTCATTCGGGGCTGATTAAACCATTCAATTCTTCATATCGCTCTTTTCTTGTCGGCTAGCAGTTCAAATGGATCATCCAAAGCTCCAACGGCGATGACGACGATCGAGTGTACTGCTACTCTACGGAGTCTGCTAGCGAGGTCAACCCTGGAAACGCGTCTTGGCTTTGTAAGTACCTACACAGTACGCGGCAGCTGTTCAAAAAAAAAAAACTTTTCCGGATGTGGTATCCGACGTATCTTGAATTACACGTTGAGCATAGTGTCTCAAATGACTTTGCATCGAGTGGATTGTTTTAGGCTTTCGTTGCCGGGCGCCATGAACTAGATATACCCTTGAATGAAGTCAAAGCGCTTGATGGAATAATGTTGATAAAGGTTTTAATCCGTGCTGTGTCCTGTAGGTTCCAATGGGCTTCATCTCTAGCATTCATCACAGGGCAGGGTCGCAACTTCAGTGCTTGGATGAGGTACAGCACCCACCACCTGTGAAACCGTTCAAACTTTAAGTGCAGGCTCACCCCAGCATTGAAGCGTATTTGCGCTAAAGCTGATACATACCTCGTCATTAAGCTCCTGCAGCCACTTCAAAGGAGGCCGTCAAGTCTCGGCGAATTTTGTGCCTTACGTGACCGCTCGTGCTCGCTTCTGAGTGTTCCTGGGTGCTTGCTTAGTTCGAGTTTTGTCAGGTTTTTGATAAATTTCACAATATCACTGGGTGCAGACCTCCGTTCACCTTGGGAAGCATCCTCGGGCATAGTCAAATACTGTCTACACGACTTCGACCTAGACGCTTGTAGTGCTTCACGATGACAAACCGACAATTGGTCCATTTTCATATATGTACTAGACAACGTTTTCCCTTGCAGACACAGACGCGTATCGGAAAGCAGCCATGCTTAAAAGCAGGTGCTGTGTCCTCCGTCTGGACTGAAACGCTCGGTTTCCGGACCACCTCGCCTGGCCCCTTGCCCCCATGAATACGTAGGTGATTTCGGGGGTGAAAGTGGCATATATATGGAGACAACTGATCATGATATTTCCATCGTCTGTGGTGCTTGCCCCGTGCCGACGGAGATGAGCGATGCAAGCTCAGCTAGCACGTTGGTAATCGGCGTCGTCACGGCTGCTGGTGCCGGTATGGTAGCGATCGCTTCATCCGCTTGTGATTGGTGGTAGAGTTTGGACAAACTCTGTACGAACGACACTCGTCACCAAGCGTGGTAGAAATCCTGGCAAATTCCCGCAATGTCGGTCGGCGATGGTGAAGTCCTAATTGGCGTTTATCGTTCTGCGATGTACCATCTAAGGTTGGATGCTCGATATAGAGGATGCCCAGGGCAGGATTTCAATGGCCATGACCATTGGACGACACTACAGCTGACATCGTTCAGTTGGACTCATAAGGAATGACGCTTACGTAGGGGTCGGGCTATTGGCCTACTATGTGGTGATGGGCGTTTGTGTCGTTTGACTGACTGGGTGGAGACGCCGTGGAACCTGAACGCTCTTACCGTGTCTCTACCCGGTAAAACCGGATATACGAGAAACTTTGAAAATAATTGATGGGCTGAGGCTTCCCGATATCCAACTACGGGGGGTATAGTTTATAGGACCAATTGCTGTTCGTATATATATCTATATATACACATATATATATACATTTGTGTGTACCGTTGGTCCTATTTACTATGGTCCCCCGTGATAGGCGATGGTAGAACGGAGCCTGATTGCTGCCGAACTTGACGACCGTCAAGCGAGCGTACGAGAACGGGGCCTTGCTCTCGACCGCGACATATTCAGTGAAAAGACGTTGAGTAGTGTCACGTGTTCTACAGGGCGTTGTTCAAGACAACGGCAGAGCATTTCGAGGAGATAACATGCGGCGAAGGTTATGTGTGAAGCTGATGCGAACCACCTCTCGTACAGCCAAGAGGGACGCTGTATCACTATCGACATAACTACCCGAAAGTGAAGGCGCCAGTGGGGAGGCTGCTCTAAGAGGCACGACCTCCTCTATCACATTAGGGGAGCTAGTTTATCGTCAATGTTCCCTCTGATACATCTAGTACAAGTGCCAGATAATATCGAGTTTGTTCTCAAACGGACTCGAGTTTGTACTCAAGCTCGATCGTTTCTAGACCGTATTTCCGGACCACCCGTACATTGAGGTTAATGGTGAGTGGAACATCAGATGATGGCCCAGGGAGTGACGGCGTGGAGTGAACGAGAACCAGCTGGTGGCTCGAGTTTTTCTGTCTCAAGCTTTCCTTGGAGCGGTCTGGCTATAGTTGTGCGAATGGATAGTTATCAAACAAACCACCAAAGGTTGGGCAGCGAGTTCAATCTCACGGACGACACGCTTCTTTGTTTCAGTGAGCGCGCTGGAGACACGGTATGTCGGTGTGCTCCCGGAAATGCGTTCGGTATATGGCGGAGGGACTTGTTCTGACATCGACGCTGATTTAGCTCTGCGACAGGTACGGTCGTAAAAGTCAATAAAAGGCACACGTCGGTCGCTCTGTGGGCCTCAACGCCAAGACGTTGGGCATCGAGACCGTGGTTCGGATGGTGGACGTTTCTGAAAACGATGTCGTGGAGGCAACGTTCTTTCACGGGAGCACCCAATGTTATTTCGGTAGCGAGAGACCCTGCAGCTGAATACTGCTGCGGTCGTCCCCGGAGTATTAGGTGTGGCAACAACGTTTCTTTTGGAGACGAGGCATTAGCCGTGAACAACCTATGGCAGCAGAAGCGGCCGCAGTAGCAGAAGAAGAAGCGGAAGCTGGAGGTCGTCGACTTGACATATGCTGACACAATCACGAAACCAGTTGAACCGTGTCTACACAGTTGGCGAGAGTTCGCACGACTGCCAGACCGGCTGCGCTCGACAGTGTCACACAGGGGTAGGGGTATTGTGTTTCTTACCCGCATGCACTCTTCTGCGGGGGTGGGGGGGTGTACTCGATAGACGAGATGTACTCGATTTCATGCATGACCGTACTTGTATGCCCATAGTCTCTCGCATCCCTATAATGTCAACACGGAGCATGTCGGATTTTCACTCACCGTCCAGGCAGACATTACTTGCACCAAGCACGAAGCGCCGTGGGGTGTCTGGCGAGTCGCACGAAGGGTGATCTGCATCCTACTATAAATCGCTTGTGAGACGGACTTGCATGCGGATGACAGCTTCAATGAAATGATTCAATTTCCGGTGTACCCACCTCCAGATACAGTAATGGGAGTTCTGTGTAACTGCCTTTCGAGGGCCTTACACTACGCCAAACGATCACTTCCCTTGTACGGAGGAAATGATATTTACCTCGCACACATGATCTAACTCGGCAACCATCTGTGGGCGACCGCCAAACAAGTTTTGAAAACACGGTAGCCTGGTTATCTAGCTCACGTAGCGAGCGGCATGTTCTACAGCGTCGTTGCCAGCCGACGCCAACCCAACCTATATAAAATAGGGGAGGGCGCTCTTCTGCGAGAGGATCGGGTTTGAAGGTTTGAGGCTTGGGGTACTCGCAAGCAGTAGGCAGCAGAATGAGATGCGAGGGATGACGCGTCTGAACGGCATATTTATAAGCACGACGGCCAGATGCACCCTACCATAGCAACAGCAGCAAGCCAGCAGCAGGAAGTCGTGAAATAGCAAATGCAGGCATATGGTCATCTGGGGTGTTCTTGATCTCAGCATCATGTGGCGGAACAAGGGGAACATGCCAGTTTTTTTCTGTTCAGTTTATATTACATTTATCGTTGACGAGGGCGGGGAACGTGACTAGTAAGGGATGAGTCGTTGGTTCCTGGGGTGTCTTGAAAGCAAAAAGGGGTGCAGGTGGCGACAAGTTGCGTGGGCCATCCTTGGAAACGACATCACCAGCAACGACAGGCCGCAGAAGGAAAGGGCGTGACTTCATCGACAGCATAAGCTTTCATTCGATTATGTCAACACTCTTCGCGGAGCTAGGACGAACGTCTGTCAATAAGAATATAGGGTGGGTAGTCGTGGGGTAACGTATTTGGTTTTTAATGGGTACACCTGTCCTGTCGAAACGTATTGATTTTTTTGTATAATCCTACTACCTTTGAAGCTTTTCGATTTCGATTTCGGGCTGATTTATGAATGGTAACTTGTACAATATTTACCGTACGTCCAGGTGGACGCCGTGGATGCTGGGAAATCTGTTGTCTAGATCGATCCGGGATCAGTTCCCCGGCCACTTCTCTCTGGCAGGTTAAACGACATGCTCTTATTTTTAAGTCAAGCACTCCAATTAATTCAACGAACGTTCCGTCCGTCAAGAAAAATACAGTTGGCCTCATTCGACAAGACCAAACGACGTCTCGTCGGGCATAAAGTTAGTTGGATAAATACCACTTGAGTTTCAAAACCAACCACTCTTATACGATCACCCCCAATTCTGCTAACCGCCAGATGGTTGATTCTGTAAAACAAGGTTGAATCGTGACTGGTCTGCCTGAAATCCTCACCAGGTGAACTTTTTTGTGGCTGGGGGAGGGTAGAAGTGAGTCACGCTGTGAGGACTGCACCGATCTTGGGTGGACGGGCTTGTGTATTCTGTTGATTCCGGAGACAATCCTGGTTTGTCTCTCATCGGGCCAGCCCAATGTGCGGAGACGGTAGACAGACGGACCATGAAGAACCACCAGTACGGTAGTTGACTCGTCGGCATGACGTTCGGCAAGCAGTCGCTGTTGCTGATGTACATTGTGTTCCGGTTACGGCGCCGGCCTCCTGCATACCTGCAGCGTGGAACTCGGCAAGCCCTACTCATTTAAATTGGTTCATGTATATGTCGACCCAGCTGGACTTTGCAGCTGTACCAGCGAATACTAATACCCTGATTAGCCACCAGTTGATTGGTTGGTTGGTTGGTTGGTTGGAAGGAAACTCTACTGGTATTCCAAGGAAATCATGGGTTTGTACAAGAGACCGTGGCAAAATTATTCCGCGGGGTCAATGTTCGAGCATTCTTAAGACGGATGCCTGTTTCGAAAAGTTGAATGTTCATTTGAGTACCGATGCTGTTTGGGTGTTGTACGGTTTGCATGCGGTAGCGTGTTTGTGCATGAGTAGAAGTATCCTGCCCTCAGAAATGTATTTTTCACTTGGCATTCAAACATTTAGCACTACACTGCCATCGCGGTGTGGAAAGTGTTTCTCAGCAAACACACATATCCAATGCCTTACGACTGATCGTTGCAAGGGAGTAAGAGGTGCGACCAATACCCTTGTCGCAGTATCGAGATTTCTGATAGTAACACCGTACCGGGGATATCAGTGTGATATATGTATCGGTAGACCGGCGCGGGGTCAATAGGTCTACCTGTGGAAAATTGCGTAGTGCGTGCCCATTCCGGTATCCAATCGGCCACACCTGAGAACTCCGCGCTCGTGAGCTACACGGTTTAGACGTGGTGTCAGCTGTACGTGTATTGTTCTCGTTTAGTACGAAGCGAGGCGCAACGTTTGATGCATGGTGTTATTTCGCAACAGTGATGAAAAACCTTTACCGACAGCATACATCCTCACCAGAAAGTCGTCAACAAACTAGACGACAAGGACGACACGGGCACGTTGCCATCCCCCATGGCCGTGACAGTCGAACCCCACCATCACTAGGTATACCTTCACTCAAACAACATGCAAAATAATCCATTACATCGTCATGGAATGCGTGCATACCTCATACACTGAATAACGCTCTCTCGAGGCTCACATCGCCAACCTGGACATTCCGATGGGCGGTACCAGATCGCCTCCACCTCCAATGTACAGTGTACCGTTTCAGCACCTGCGTGCAATATATATGCTAGCCCCAATCCACCTGCCGTAGACCGACACCTGTATTGGGCTAATATACTGTCAAATTAACCACAGGAAAACTAACAGTCATCGGCTCGCCTTTCTGGGAGAAGCCTGGACAGAGGGGGGAGGTATACTATACAAACCGGACGAAGCCTGCGTTCATCAACATTGTCCTCTGAAGTGTTCTCGGCACATGGATCGAACACCATTTGTGTATACGGATTCCACGGTCTTCACGGATTCCAGCATCGTTTTCGATTTATCGAGGCTGGAAGACCGGTATGATCGCCACCTAATTGTCGACAGCTTAGCCAGGAATTTAGTTCATATCTTGGGAGATGACAAAGCCGCAATCATCACATCTGTTGCCTTCAGCTCAGACACTGGTATCGTCTAACTCTCGGGGGCTGCCAATACCGGCCCCATCGACATCGCCCACTTCTCTGGAGATCTATACATCTAGCTCAACACCAATTGCGCCAACGGCATCGTCACCGACGGCTCCCATATATCACCCTTCCCAGCCGGTGGTGCCTCCTTTTATACCGCGGACGCCAATCGATGGAAAACTGTCGAGGCCGAGACTGACCGCAGCGTGTGCACTGACGCAAGCGCCATCGCTGCAGAGAAGCGACCTGAGCTTCGGGGTGATACTTGTGTCGTTTTACCCGCCGCAGCAGCCTCATACCCCACTGAACTACCGATATCGACGAAGAAGGTGAGCTAGGCGTAACATAAATTCACATTCGGCTGCATATAAGACATTTTCATGGAGCCGAACACCTGACGTACTTTGGGTGGTTTCTCAGTCCAGCGTCACTAGTTCACCATGCAAAACTGGCTGAAACGGGTTTATTATGCCCTTATCGCAAGTCTAATTCAATATGCTACATTCAAAGGTACATATGAGCCTTCTCGGGATATACCGAGAGCGATTTACAGGAGCAAAGCCTGGCGTAGTTAACATCTGTACTGTGTTGGTTTTTGTATCGCTCGGGATTTGATCTGTGTCCGTGCTTGTTCCAACCGGGGCGCGTGTGAAGCAAAAAAAAACAAACTGGACTTCAAAGTCGAACGTAGCAGTAGGCCCCGTAGTACCTCTCGCCACATGTGTGTGCCAAGCAGAACTCCGGACTCATCTTACGATATAGATACCACATTGCAATCATTTCGCCTGCCGCCTTTTTGAGCTCGTCAGCTGAAGAATCGACTAGCATAGTTTTTTCTGTATTCAGTCGCGTGGTAAGGTCATGGGGCTGGTCATTGGATTGACCGGTGGCTTTGTTGGAATCAGTTGTATGATGGGTTTCACAATTCCTCAAAGAAAGATCCTCATTTTAATATGTACTCCGTAGTAGGCACAACTGCACCGTTGCCCGCGTCACCGTCCATCAGGTTCGCATCCAAATGTCCCACTACATCTTGACTATGGTATGTCTTCGGGGATTGCTCCCGCGAAACCAACTCTTGCGGACGGATCTGCTTCGAGCCTAAACACCTGAAGTGGAAACGGGCCGTCCACAATTACGGCAAACAGGGGCTTGTTGGATGCCAACGACGCTGCGGTTGACGGCTCGTTGGTTTTGACCGTGCCGGGTTCAACGCCAGCTGCCGAGATCGCTGTTTTGTTGGCTCTTTGAGATACGACAACTGAAACGTGATTTTATGATGATCTGAATCGTAAGGTGTTGGGAATGTTTGGACAGCGGGGGGGTTCGTCTATGACGAGTTGGTGCCAACGAGTGCTCACAGCTCACGACCGTTTGATCGAGTGTATAACCTCCTAACCATCCTCTCCTTCTCCGTCGCACCTTATCATCATGGAACACTAAATATGCTGAAAGGATAACCGTAGACTCGTGCTAATGTCGTCCTTGAAGTAGCGTAAGTATTTGTTCGCAGTTCAAGTGGTACATGGGGGGCACCAGCGACGATGATTCGCGTAGTTTGGGGTCGACACTAACGAGAACTGTCTATCTATATTTTACAGTAAATTTTGCCGAAATTTTGGTACTTCCCGGGATATGTTCGGGAAAAGCCGAAACACTTCGATTCCGAAAAATGACGTCTCGACAGTTTGAGTGTTTTTCAGTTGATTAAAGTTCAAGGTTGGGATGATCCGACATCCCCACCGCTCGAGCTGTTTTACCACTCGCGAGCGCACAAGACTGACAGAGGGGTCGTTCCTTTGGCTTTTCGCGAGTCATGGCTAAGGGCAGAAGGCGCATTAGCCTTCCTGGCTCTCGTGGCCGAGTTCACAAGGTGACCGCACGAAGGTGACCCACCGGCTAAGCTCGATGAGGGCAATGACTGAGACCTTTTGGCGTTGAGCAAGCGTTGGGCGTTGTTGCGTGACGGGTTGGTGACATATTCCACTCTCCAAGGCACCCATACCTGCACACGAATCAGGCTGATGGCAGTGGGACCACCGCACGCATGGAGCTCGAGAGCGCAGCAACTATAGGGAGGGTTCTGTGTCGGGTGGACGGTTATTTCTGCAGGCAACTGAGGCACTCACTCGATGAGATTCAACTCTCCCTGAACTTGGTGAAATTCCGAAATTTCGGACGTAAAAGAAATAGAGTAGGTGTCCTTGAGATCAACCCTTAGTGGGTGAGCTTCTTTTCTAGCGGAGATTAATCTGAACCTATCGCGAAATACCGAAATATACTAATTTGAATCGATTGGCTCCTCTCGTGGGACGACAAACACAAAAGTCGAGATGCGCACGTACTTAGCCCTGATATCTGTCGCCTGGAGAAACTGAATGAATTAAGGCGTAAACTTCGCAGTGAGACACTATATGCCATACAACAACCTCTGGACGTCGCAGGCATTAAAACCGACCGTTCGGATCCAACCGTGACTACTGGATGAAAGCCACGCCCTTCCCCGGCAAAATTTCGTTCTTGGCCAATGATCTTTCCTGCTGCGTGCTTACTGGAACCACTGTGAAATCTGACCGGTAATATGCCATACCGGCCAGTCTTTTCAACTTTTTTTTTTCATTTCAAAAGCCGTCAAAGATACGAAACATTGTGCGCGTTTGACATAAGTTCCTCGCTATCAGTACCGTGGGTAGAACAAAAAAAACTTTCGGCCAGAATATAGTCGAACCTCGTGATAATCTAGAGCATCCTCTACTACTATGATACGGGTTCACGGTACTCTTCGTCAAACGAAGTTGTCGGGCTATACTACGCACCACCGGCGTACCTGTCTCTTCAGGGCGTGGCATCCACGGTTCACAGCCGTCGTGTGAATCATGACCAGACGAAGCGGTAGACGCATGCTGCGGGAGGGGATGCGCCTACGAATCCCCGACTCTCCCTACCAAGAGCGCTCTGTACCTCACCCCAACAAAAATTGAGGGAAAGCGTGAACGGAAAACCCGGCTAACAATTCTACGCATTACTAGATGCTGACGACATCTTTTTCACGACAGAAAATGCGTATCGATAAAGAGTAACTCCTCGGTCGAGTAAACTCCGTTTGCCATAAACAGTTCCGTCATAATCTTCTTCCCTTATCCTACTGCTGTACCACGCGTCCGAACTCACGTGGGATACCTGGGACATCGTACATACACCAACACGCACTCCGACCGACGTGGTCCTGGCGTGGACGACAAAAAAATGGGGCTCATAACCTGAAAGAACGTGGCTGACGGCCTCAACGAACAAATTCATGAAATGAAATCATATTGCATATGTCGAAGCTATATCTCTGGGAAGAGAGATGGCAGAGGTGGCACCGAAGTGCCTGTGATGATCACTGGTATGAAAAAAAAGAGATGATTTAAAATTGGCGCTTGAGTCGCCATTATGAAAGGAATGTTGATCTCAGAGATCAAGAGAAGAGGAAAGGAGATGAGGGAAAAAGTAAGTTGGAGAAGTGGGAGAAGTGGAAGTGATTGAGATAGGGCTGACCTTTGCCTGATCATCCGGTACAATCATGGAGCAATGCCCACTCTACAGGCCTTTCAATATGATCTGACATAGAACAATGCTCACTTTACGGGCATTTGGTTTGACTTTATCATCATGGAACAATACCCACTCTAGCAGAAGTTCAAGTCTAGGCAGTCTACTGGTTAGTGTACTGGCCGGTAGACCGTCATTTAGCAACATTCATAAGTGAACAATCTTATGGTCAACGTCTCGACAGAGGTAAGTTGAACATACAAAATATTGAACTACTAATTCAAGCATAAACGACCTTGTGATCTTACCGCATGTTGTGCGTACTCGATATCTATACTAAGAAATTCTTATGCTCGTAATAGTGCGTACCGACTGCACATCACAATACATAGGTCAATAGATCTCAACGTTCATACGCTGACACGCCCCCGTGATGTCAGTCAGTAGCTCGTAGCTCTCAAGGTGTAGAAACATGAAACTCAAAACATCTGAATAAAAAATGGTAGATATATTGAGCCTTGGGCGTTGAAAGCGGTTATATAAAGCAACCGTGACCACATTTGTGAGAATTTACATACATACGCAGGTCCGGGTAAGAATGGTCGCAATATGGGTATATCATGTCACTATTATAGTGGTTGTGCATTACCACTGTGTTATAAATACGGAATAAAAAAGATATGTCAAAAAGTATAAGCTGTACATGCAACGCGCCCCCGCAATCGAGTATTCTGCGATCTCGAGCTACGACGCATAACACATTATACTTAGAGCAGAATATGAAAAAGTCGGTGGGTGTATACTACCCAGACGAAAGTGACGTTGCACTAATTCATACTACTAATACAGGAGATTGCAAAAACAATTAATTTCCTGGCAATCAACAGTAGTAGTAGATAGTTCAAGAGACATTGGAGAAAAATGGGACGTATGCCCTGTATGTACTCGTGTACCCGGTATACTAACTCGTATGACTCCGGAGTTTTGCCCAGTGAAAACGAAGTAAAAAAATAAAACAAATCGTGGTGTGATTACCAGAAAATCAAGCTCTAACAACCCGTCTGCTGTGTGTCGAACGCGCCCCCTGACTGAATACCTAGAGCAAAGAGTCAAAAACTGTAGACGCTACGTAGCGTTTATTCAGCCAAAAAAAGAGGCGTACTCGAAACAAGTACGGTTGACTGTACTCAAGAACACTACCCACAAGATCAATAGGAGGCTGAAGAGTTCCATACTGGGAAGGGATTTCGGTAGTAGGGTATTGGGAGATCGGGGTAAGGTGTACCCCACCAATGCCACGCGTTAGTTGTAGCTTCATATGAGGCGAGCCGGCTCGACAGCATAGATATATCATATAGTGAGCTGATCCGTGTTATTGTCTGGAGTCTACCACGCGTTCCCGTGCCAGCTGCGCCTATACCTTCAGAGACCAATCAACGAGTAAGTACAGGTAGTACTGCAATAGACTACGTGCGGTGAGAAAAAAATCGTGTCACAGGCGATGCTCGTTGTGCTGTTTTTTTTTTGATGCAGCGAGTTTATGCCGTAGGGAAGGAAGCGTACGAAGGTATCTATCTGTTGTACGCCCTTCAATGGATCCATTAGGACAACTACTATAATACGCATAGTAGTCGGATGGAATCGAAACAAATCAAAGATAAACTGCTGTGGACGACTTAAACGTACTGCACTTTTGTTTGTCTGGCTTTAACTGTCTTTTTTTGTTTTTATTTTTTCTGTCTTGCTTGTGTTGTTGTGTTCTCGTA
>JBBMHQ010060510.1:0-11749 GCA_037834295.1 Postelsia palmaeformis
TATCATAGTGTCCCATAGAAGAAAGGTAGCCGAACAGGCGGCCACGCAGAGAAGACTTCACATCATCATAGGGAAGCATCCTCATACATAATATTGAAACCCCAAATACCGTTACATAAATGTACCCGACGACCAAGTACGAGAGCATCCTCAACACACACCCTGCCCTCATGCTCGATAGGCGGGGTACATCTGGCGTCTCAGGTGTATCGTCCACCATCCCACGGTGGCCCATGGCATATACTCATAAATCATGTCCTCTTACAAAAAATCTGATGTCAGATCCTCGGAATTACAGATTTGAAGTTGAATGCCAAATAAATCTCAAATCTCAAGTCCAAAAACAAAGTTCAAAGATCAGTTCTCAATCTCAAAAACTTAAATCTCAACCTCAAACATCCAAACAAGCTCTTACAGTCAAAACTCAATCTCAAAAAGGAAATTCATTTTTGACTTCAACATCGACCCGGTAGTCATCAGCAGAGTGAATTAGGGTAGAAACAAGTGTTCACTTAAAACTCAAAACCAAAAACCCAACTCATGAATTTATCATTACAATAGTGAAGTACTAACAAACCCAAGAAGTCTCCACTCAGAAAACTCTGTCCACTTATCTACCAGGTACATCATCTCCGCCCAGAAAACAACTCGTGCATTTACCGTACGTGTCAAGTGTTACCAAATCCGAAAAAGTCTCCACTCGAAAGACTCTGTCCACTAATCTACTTATCTCCTTCCAGAAAACAACCATGTATGTATGTATCTTACGTGTCAAGTGCTACCAAATCCAAGAAAGTCTCCACTCTGAAAACTCTGCCCACTAATCTACTTATCTCTGCCCAGAAAACAACTCATGTATCAACTCATATTCATGATGAAATTCCTATGGAAGCGGAAGCCATCCTTGGCAAGGGGTTTCGACAAGAAATCAGCGTGTTGGTACTTCGACTGCACATGTGACATCTTAAACTCTCACATGTTCTCGCAGGAAATGGTGGCGTACGTCGATGTCGTTCGAGTTCGACTTGGTTACAGGGCTGACTGCCAACTGGATGGCACCATTGTTGTCCTCAAAAACCTGAATGTATGAATCTCCAAAGTCAGGCGAGAGAAAACGCCACACGGACCGCAGGAAAAGTGCCTCCTTAAAGCTATCTCCCATTGCAACGTACTCGCCCTCGCTTGAGGAGAGTGTGGTGCGCTTCTGCGTCCTGGAATCCATTGGATGGCCGCGCCCCCACACATTACGGCTCCCCCCGATACATAATTCCTTTTGGTTTCTTCGGGGGCATGAGCTGCGTCTGCGTACACCACCAACTCTAAGCCACTACCCCTCTGGAACGTAACACCGTAGCTTCTCGTGGTATTCAGGTACTCCAGGATGCCTCTTACGGCCTTCCAGTGTTTCTGCTTGGGGTTTTGCGAAAACTTGGATACTGCCCTCACGGCATTCGAGATATCGGGTCTCGTCTGGTGTGCGAGCCATATCAAGATCCCTACCAGTTCGCGAAATGGCCATATCCCGTCGGCCTCATTTTCATCGTACTCTTCAAGGAAAACGTCAGTCGAAAGTGGGTTGTTCCTAACCCCGGTCACTCCGTATTTTTGCTCGATCAGCTTCTCTGTCTGTCTGCGACTTCTGTGATATCGTCGATGAACCCGCGTCCTTGTCCCGGGAATAGTGACTACCAGCATACCATCGGAGCTCGCAAAGGTTTTCAATGGGTACTAGGTGGCCCGAGTCCTCGCAAAACCACTCACACCTCACTTGACGGCCTACCGCAAATACGTCATCAACGTGTACAACCTCAATAATGGAAACAGACCCCGCCTCGATCAATCGGGAAACGCACGCATCTGCAAGGCTTTGTTCAAAACCCAAGACTCCATAGGCGGGTGACAAGGTGACTGTGCCAAGATCTGGATGCTTGCTTCAAGCCGTACAGGCTACGATTCAAGCGCACTACTGTGTGCCCGACAGAGCTCCGTAGCCTCGTGGCGTCCTCATCAAAACCACCTTTTTCAGTTCGGTCTGAACAAACGTCTGTTGAACATTCGAAATGACACAAGTCCAACTGCAATTCGCACGCTATCGTAGCCATCAAGCGGGTACAAGGTGCGGTGGGGGTGGGGGCAAAAGTCTCATGAATGCCAACTCCCGGGCGCTGGCTAAATCTCCTCGCTACTAGTCGCGCTTTCGCCTCCTCTCCTTTACCGTGCTCATTCGCCTTCCACGTGTACACCCACTTGACCAAGACCACGTTTCCGCTCTGTTGCTGCTAGGCATCCCCAAAAGTCCCAGCCCCCTCCAGCCCGGAAACCTCCTTCTCCATCGCGTGGCACTAGTTGGCACTGTATGGCGATTGCATCGCCTCGGGGTAGGTAGCGGGCTCCTCCAGCTCACTTGCGTCAAAGGTGGGCAGGGGAGGGGCTAGTTCGTTGGGCGGGGGCTGGTGGCAAAGTGCATGGTCTGCTGACACACCCCACTCGGCAGACGGTGCCAAAGTGGACGGCTGGTGGTACGCCCTCGTTCTCGAGCGTGTCCGTCTCGGTTGGAGGAGCTGGTTGTCCGGGAGCCCCTCGTCGACCTGGGGGATTACGGTTTCCAGGGGAGATGACGGCAACATCACCCCCGGCGGCGGTGGCACCATCGGTACCGCCGGCGTCACCACCGGCGTCATCACCGGTGGCACATAGCTGATGCGGGAGTCGTCGTCCCGCGTGTCCGGTCTGGTGTGTGCTCTCGTGCCTTCCGTACGGGGGCAAGAAGGGGGATGATCGGCGAGCGCTCTGCCTCCCAGGTGACGTTCCGCGTGTCGCTCGTTTGACCGGATAGTGTGACGAACTTCACGCAGTCCTGCGAGTGGTTTCGCCCCCTATTGAGGTAGAAGCACTTCTCAGCCTTGGCTTCCGACTTGTGGGTGCGGAGTATGCGGTGGAATCCGGATTGCATGAAGGCAAGGGTGTTGGCCGGCGGCAGTTTCCCAAAAAAACATCTCGTACGGCGACTTGTGGTAGGGGTTTGGCGAGGTTGCCATGGTGTCCAGACAGTCGTTCATATAGACGGCCGCTTTCACCCAGTAGCGGTCCAGGTTCGGGATCTGTCCGAGGAACAGGCGGGGGGTCTCGAGGCAGGCGGCCATACCACCTTCTTGGATTAGTCTGAGTCTGCGCACAACAACGCCGTTGTGCTTCGGTTCGTCAACCCCCGTGTGCTCATGGCAGATCGTCTTGTCCCCGCAAAGCCTTGCGAACATCGCATTCACAAATTCGGTGCCGTTGTCCGTCCAAAAGCACATGAAAGCACCACCGACGTCGGCCGGAAATTTCTTCGTCGCCTCAACGACGTCGGCAGCGCTCTTACTCTTGAGACGGTACAGCCATTCCATGCGTGTCGCATCGTCCTTGAACAGGATCAGGTACAGAGCCCCTGGGGGGCCGGCAAGGTCTATGAAGACGCGATGCAGTCGATGTTCCATCCTCGAGCAGGTCGTCGATGGCACCGACGCACGCCTCCCCTTTGCCTGTGTGCACCCACTGCACGTGGTCAGGGTCCCCGTGAGTTCGATGCCCCGCTGTCTGGCTGTCTAGCGCAGCAGACCCTCGTAAGCGTGGCCATTGTATACGTGGTAGACGTTGATGTCCGTCTCCGTGAGGCATCGCACCCCGGGAACGATAACAGCAGCAGCAATCGCCGGGAAGAACGCGGGGGCTAAGGGAGAGGGGTTGGGGGGTTAGCCGCTCCCAAAGGGCCTGGTCCTGCTACACCTACCACCCCCCCCAGTGACGGCGTCATCGAGGACACAACCGGCGTCCTCACCGGGTGCATCGACGCGGGCACCGACGCACGGGGGGGAGGGGGGGGGAGGGGAGTTAGTCGCTATTGAAGGGCCTGTTCCTGTTACACCTAGCATCACCCCCGGTGACGGCATCACTGAAGACACAGCCGGCGTCCTCACCGGGTGCATCGACGCAGGCACCGAGGGTAATGGTAGGTGTAGCAGTACCAAGCGCTTTGATAGCGGCTCATCCCCCCACCCCGTGCGTCGATGCCCGCGTCAATGCACCCGGTAAATTCGTCGGCTGTGTCCTCAATGATGCCGCCACCGGGGGTGATGGTAGGTGTCTTTTCGCGGTTGTGTCTACGATTGTCTCCGCCTTAGCCATGGTGTTGCTGCTGCCCGGCAGCCTAATTTTGGCCATATTGCTGGTGCTGCCGCTGCTGCCGCTGCTGCTGCTGTTGGTGCTGATGCTACTGCTACTGCTACTGCTGCTGCTGCTGCTGTTGCTGCTGTTGCTGTTGCTGCTGCTGCTGCTGGTGGTACTGCGGCTGCCGCTGCTGGCCTCCCCATTGCCCAACTTCACCTCTTCCGGCTGCACACGTGCCGCTCGTGTGATGTCCGGGGGTTGGAAAAGCTCCGTGGGGACCAGTTGCCCCGTCGCCAGTCGCGACCAAACCATGAGCGGTACTGCCTGCTCCTGTCTTCTTGCGCTCTAGCTCCCTGAACGTCGCTCGTACCCGGTCCTCGATCATGGTCATGGTCATTGTCAGGGTGGGATCATGCTGCTACATTTTCTTGTCGATGTCAGAGTCCGACGAAAGGCATTGTAGCGTGTGTAAGTTGATCTCGTGCTCTGTTTCAACGATCCCTACTTCCTTCAATTTCTAGCAGATGATGCTCATCCGCTCGAAGTACAACGCAGGCTGTTTGCCCTGGATCATCTCTGCCTTAATCTATTCACGGGTGTTTGCGTGCTTGTCGAGTTCATTGCTGGGGACGTAAGTTTTCCGCATCATGGCCATGGAAAGGCTTGGGCCACCCCGATCCCATTTTTTTCGCATCAGCGAGCGGTCAGCGATTGCTTGGGCTATGCTCTCGTAGGCTCTGCATGCCGCACCTACCTCATTTCGCCCGTGGAAGTTGATCAAATTCGTTTTTCTCGCTGGGGCCCGGTAAATAAATAGGGTTGGACGTCTCTTTCAGGGCGTCCGCGCACCTGTTAGTGACTGCCCATGGCGCCTGTTAGTGACTGCCCATGGCGTTAATTGTTTTTTCCATGTCCCCCGTCTTGGTGTCAAGTTTTGGAGCAGGTTCTTTGTGACTCACCATGAATGTTCCTGGGTGAGCAACTTGCGCTCCTGCTGTCCCCCGCCTCTGCTGAAGTCTCTCCACCCGTTGTTGCTTCATCCAGGCTTCCGCCCGTTTTCTCTCCTCCTCACGCACCTCCATCTGAGTTTCCATTCTGAGCAGTTTCTGCTTCATACGTGCGAACTCTGCTCTAAGTCCGCCGTCCTCCGGCGGGGTCTGGCTCTGCGCTCCTGCGCTATGAGTCAGCGCCGCGGCTCCTGCCGCAGAATTATCTGCCGTCACTCCTGTGGCGACGCTGTTGGTTTCGTCCTCGGCACCCTCGGCCTGCGCCGTGTCGACCCTCGGGTCCTGTTCCGAGTCATCCATGAAACCAGAATTTCTCACACGTCCTCGCGTGAGACTCCCCGGCTAAACCCGAGTCAGCTTTGAAGCAGAGAGAAAGACGCTAGCGTGTAGCCTGGTGTGGCGACCGGGGGCTTATCAGGGGTCCTCTCCGGATATCCGGGGGTCGAGGAGAAAGAAAGAAGGAGTATCGTATACTGGTATATTATAGTGTCCCATAGAAGGAAGGCAGCCAAACAGGGAGCCACACAGAAAATACTTCACATCACAGGGAATCATCCCCATAAATACTATATACGGAACCCCCTAAATACCGTGACATAAATGCACCTGACGACCGAGTACGAGAGCACCCTCAAGAGAAGGCGTATCTTAGGTGGAAAGCCAGGGGTTTTCCAGAAAAGCAGGAGCTTGATCTCAGTCTCCGTCGTGCACGAAAGGAACAAAACTGCTCTTCTTGTATGTCTTAGTAAACAACACACGTGAGTACCAACAAGTACCGGATTATTAGGCAGACCTGTCCAGGGATACAAGTGTCCCGCATACTCTGATCTTAACAAGTAGCGTCGTCGGCGGGACAAAACATGGAATTATTTATTCCAGACGGGATCGCCGATCGGTCTTGTAGCTGTTATACTTTTTTGTTTCTTTGTTTGTCAAGGTTGGCCGTCCGGTGAGATACATAACTCCTCGAGTGAGGGACCCCAAACGAAATAAATACGTGTCAACCAGGTACTTGCTAACCTCTCTACGATGCCTGTCCGCACTGCCTCACCCAAAACACCGTGTCCTTCTAAAAAATGATAAAAACCATGGTAAAAAGTAAGGCGGGTCAGGAGATGTTCAAAATGTCACTGATCGGGTCGGGTCGGGTCAAGAGACTTTGAAATCTGACGGGCCCGATCATGTCGGAGCAATAACATTCCGAACCTCACGCGTCCGGTCGGGTCGGATCAAGAGTTGTGGAAATCTCACGGGTTGCGTCGGTTCGGGTCGGGTCAAGAACTGTTCAAATCTCACGGGTCGGATCAGGTCGGGTCAAGAACCTTTCAAATCTCGCGGATCCGCGAGAAACGGTCCACTAGCGGGTCGGACCAGCACTACTTGGGAGCTGTTTTCTGCTGACCCTTAGGTCGGACCCGCGCGTCCGGCCCGCGGATCCGACTGTTCAACTGCATATTTTTCCCAAAAGCTTCTTTCGCACATGCACTCAATAGCAATCATTCGGCATCATATTGAAACGTTAATACACCGCCAAATTTATATAGGTATGTCCGCATCCATCCACATCCACTACAGCAAAGCTGCATATCACTGCGGGATTCGAAAGCAAGCACTAACTTGATTTTGAAAGTGTCAATCCACGGGTCAGGTCTGCGGGTCGAACCCGCGAGTCGAGACTAAAGGCTCGCGGGTTGAGGCGACCCGACCCGCGACACGACCTGTACATCACGAGTCAATCGGAAACTAGCGTGTCCGGCAGGGTCGGGTCACGAGGTTTTCTAAAGTCACGGGTCCGGTCGGGTCGGGTCAGGAGGTTTCCAAAACCTCGCGAGTCAGGTGAAGGCCAGGTCAAAAAATCTTTGAAACAAATGGCGGGGTAGGACCGGTCAGCTTTTCCGACATGACCCGGCGACCTAACGGCAGAGGTATGACTTGACCCGTGAACGCCCCCGAAAGAAGGGGATGGCGAACACATTTGAGTATTTGTGGGGGAGTAAGGCCTCATCATCCAACAAATGTGGGCGACACACATTTGTTGGATACCCCCATGGGGCACACCATCGTGAACCCACACGGTATCCCACGGCATGCTCCATGGTCCACCGGCCTCAGTTTTCCTGGGACATTCCACAGAAAAATCGTGCCCCATGGTGAATTCCGATGGTGCGTGCCATGGTGTACGCCATGGGATACGCCATAGAGTCCTCCAATATTTGGGCGCCTTGATGCCGTGGCAGGCTCAGGTTCCAGGAGACACCGCGCGATATTGCCATTGTCCATACGAGATGACCACAACAGTGAAAACCGTGGCGACCCATGGTTTGTTACAATGGGGTATGCCCCGATATTCGACCACGAGTGGTCTCATCGGCTATCCATCCCTATATGGGACACTTCATGGGATCCAATTATCTGTGCGCGGTAGACATGATGGGTACCCCACCGTGTGTACCATCGGTTACCCTTTCGAGATTTTCATGCGTTGTCTCATGGGAAAATCACAACACTACGCCATGAACTGCCCCGTGGCGTGTGGCATGGAATATCCTACAGGAAACTCAGTGGGAACACCTCGCCCATTTAACATGACACGGGATAGTCCGTGGGATATCCCTTGCCCACATTGGACATACCAGGCACCACGTCATATGCCTTCAATTTTCAAGATATATAGTGGAATACCCCATGAGGAAACATAGGGGAGATAGGATCCATGGTGCGTCCCGTGGAAACGACCATCGCATGGGTTGTTTTCGAAGTATCCCTCATGGTTGCTGCCATAGCGTCTCCATGACATACCCCGTGGGCAAACGGCCAAGCGTGGCATCCCCATGGTTCGTTCCATGGTTGCACCCCATGACACATTCCATGGTGTATTCTACAGCGTCTTGATTATGTGGGGTATCTGATGACACCTTCCACATGGCCCAACCTCGGGATTAGCACTTCCACGGTATAGCCCATGGACGTGAATGGTTGCTCCCCCGTAGAATAGACCTGTGGTGGACGGCATGGTGTAAATCATGAATGCTTGAACATAGGGGGTATCTCACATTGACTGCGCGTTTCATGGTGTGTACCACAAACAATACCTCCCAAAAACATCTCTCGTGTCGTACATCATAAGGTACCCCGTAGCACGCTCCACGAGACGAATGGTTTCATGGTGCATCCCACGGTCTTCTGGTTTCGCTTCAACGTGGATAATGCATCCCAAAGTGCACCCCCTTGCGCTTCCCATGGTACATCTCCAGTGTATGCCCGTGAACCAACTCCTCCCGTAGCGTATCCCATCGGCCGCAATGATACGGGTTCTGCATTGGCGATGGCTACACCCTGGCGCACACGTAACCCTAACCCTCTCCCTGGGGTAAATACCGTGCGTAGTACGGGATGGCCTAGGAGGCAAACACGAGATAACCAACCCCACGGTGCATCCCATGGAGCACCCCGTGGTATACCCCGACCTCCTTCCAGGTAAGAGATGGAGCATAGGTGGTACACCCGATGATCCACTTAGAGTATCCTAGCGTTTGCGCTCGTCACCTCCACACGGTACCACCTAGGATATCAACCTCGAAATACACACCCTCATGGCGCACCCCTTGGGACATCCCATGGTGTACATCGCGGTACCCCAAGCTATAGGGTATGGAGGGAGCATTACTCCATTACAAAGCTAAGCCGAGGCGTTTCCCATCAGACCCCGATGTTTTCCCTATGGGGTGAAACTCCCGGTTTGTTTCACGCGGGGTACGCCACATGTAGGCGACCTCGTGTCGCATCCCATGGACTCTATCCAATCGCCGGTGTGTGCCCGACGGGGCACCACATGATGTGCCCCACACTGAACCAGGGGGGCATTGCATCTGCTTCGGTGACGCACGGAGGATCACCTCTCCCATGAAGTCGGCGCTGTGGGGTTACGCTTCATGGATTCTACGCAATCAACGATGTGTGCCTGACAGAGAACCTCGTGGTGTGCCCCGCACCGAACCATGGGATATCCCATCCGCAGTGGGGCATGGAAGAGAGTTTATCGCATAAGGTGGGTACCCCCGGGAGCCCTGAAAACGCTCGTGTCCCACGGGGCTCCTGGCGTCCCTTAGGGTGACCCGCGGGATCCCCGTGAGATACGCCCTGGGACGGCCCACGGGGAAACAAATGGGGGGGGGTGGTCGGATATCGTCCAACGATGGTTACGCTCTCGTGGGTGCTGCTTGGCGTACTGCAAGCACGGACTCAGTCGTAATAGTGGACGATCTCGATTGTATCGTCGTCGAGGAGCTTGGATCTGCAGCTCCGGATCATCCTTGATAAGAATTTCATGCTCCCCCAAAGCTGCTGACTGCACTTGGAGTAAATAGACCTGCATCATGCCTTCACTTGAGGGTCACAGCATCGCGGTGGCTGGATACCGATGAACGATGCTCACGGGCTGGCTGTCCGCACTCGCCTTTGTTACTCGTCGATTCAGGTCAAAATAGCCGACGACCTTTTGTACTGTCGAAAAGGAGCTCGGATCCCCAACTTCGGTCTACCCGTCGGGAATGTCATATATTTTGCACCAGGTATCTCCTAGCCCCTAAATCCTCACTCCTAAAGCTGGTACTGACGTTGAAATGATTCAATCTGCATCTATCTTGTGTTCGCTTACTACGGGCCGTGGCTAGATATCGTTCGATGGCTTACGGGCTAGATACTGACTTGTCTTGTTCAAAGCAGCCTGAATTGTTGAGGATTGTGGTTGGTGTTGACAAAGAGCTTGGATCTTCAGCCACGAGGTTGCCCGTTGGGGATTTTATGTATTTGCCTCAGGTGTGTCCCAGTGTATATATATTATATACACGTTATATATATATATATATATACATACATACATATATACATATATATATATATATTATACTGTATACGTTATAGATATATACATTTTTATTTTTTTTAAATCATCACTTTCACCTTCCAGCCTAGTTCGTAGGAGGTGTTACCCTCGACGCCCTTCTGGACAAGCCGTGGACACAGGTGTCTACCCTTCTCCCACCGGTACGTGCCTTAATTTTTTTATCGCGCATAGGGTTCGGGCATTCCCACTGCTCGTCGATTTTCATCGAATCTTAGCTAACTCACGCTCTCGCGCTTTCCACTATTCAATTTCTTCTATGGAAGAAAAAGCCCCTGAGCATACACTCGGTGGGACTCGAACCCCCGAAATTGATTTTGACAGGCGCGCGGACTACCCATCAAGCCACCGGGGACGCCATATATATAATATATATATATATATATATTATATACGTTATAGATACCTGGTATATGTTAATACTGAGTATATATATACCTGGTATA
Organism: Postelsia palmaeformis; assembly: GCA_037834295.1. NCBI lineage: Eukaryota > Phaeophyceae > Laminariales > Laminariaceae > Postelsia > Postelsia palmaeformis. The sequence continues at coordinate 10,506 of JBBMHQ010060510.1, forward strand.
TCATATATATATGTATATATATGTATATATATGTGTGTATATACATATATATATTACTGAGTATAATATATATATATATATATATATATATATTATATATATACCAAGGTATATATATTCCTAACCCCACGGCTACGGCTGTAGCGGGAAATACTGAAAAATACTGAATCGTCAGTATCAAGGTGGCTCTATATTATTGAGCGAAGCTTTTTTAGCTGAGTTGTCAAACTTGGTTTTAATGACCGATTCAGACCAAATTGTAGAGGAGCGTGTTGTTTGTCGTCGACAAGTAGGGAGCGTGTGTTGGGTCTACAGTTTCGGCTGAGCCGCTGGCAAGTAAATATTTTTGGAATCACGGGTACTTTTCATTTTCTGAATCCGTACCCCTGCCGCAGCTGCTGTGGTTGTGAGCGCTCAACGTCTTTCTTGGTTTCAGTTAGGGAAATGGTCACATGGGGGTTTAACCCTCGACGTTGTAGCCATATGGGAGAATAGCCAAAACGTGCCCGCGGGAGGCTTCCCCACGTGCTCCAACCGGCTTCGAGTTCAATTCTGACGCACTGGCAAGGTACCCGGAGCCCATGCCGAGCTCGCCGGTATTTGTTTGTTTTTTCGGGCACGTTGTTGGGGCTAAAGGCACCGCCGCGCAGGAGCCGAAGTTGAAAAATGACGGAAATCGGAAATTCATGAGCTTTTGTTGTCCTCTCTCCCAACAGAGCAGATCAGTTTGCTGTACTACGAGTACTGCTTCTGCGAACATAATATAGCAACGAAGCGTACCGCGCCTGCCTTCATAAATAAGAAGTTGGCCACGCCTGTGGTTCCGTGTCTAGGGAGGGGCTGTGTGAATGGGGGAACTTCGAGAAGCCGACGTACACGCGGGACGACCACCAGGTCGCGGACGGACTCCTAATGATTACGGTGACTATTCCGGCCGATTCGAGACACGCACGACGGCAGCAGTAGCAGCAGCAGCGGCGGCACCAAACTCTCCATTCAAGTGTACTTATAACCTGGTACGTATTTTTGTTTGGGAGGGGTCTAACGAGTTCCCCCTTTCGACAAAATATTGCGGGGGTACTCCCCCGTAACCCTCCAGCATTAATGTCGTACCCCCGCGTGACCACCCTTTGCCCGAGTCCACTACCACGCGAGGACCACTCGTCATAGCCCCGGAAACAAGTATGACCGCTCGTATACGTCACCCTCTTCATCAACCCGAACAGCCCAGGGGCGGAACATCT
>JBBMHQ010060521.1:0-15151 GCA_037834295.1 Postelsia palmaeformis
AATCAATTTCTTTTATGGAGGAAAAAGCCCCTGAGCATGCACTCGGTGAGACTCGAACCTCCGAAACTGATCTTGATAGGCGCGCGGAATACCTATCAAGCTACCGGGGGCATGTTGCGATACAATAACTGACGAAGGACATCCAACGATATAACGGTTTCACAGTATATCTCGGTTAAGCGTGTTTTACCATTTTTCGCATCTCGTGGCATAAACGGATAAAGGGCGTTAAATTGTCATGAATAGCCACGGCACTCATGGCAACGTTGAGAGCAAGGCAGACCCGAACGCTTGTTGCCTCTGGCCGGTACCATCCCCAAACCTGGTTGGTGTACCTATTATGGGGGCAGCACCTCTACGAGCACGTCGTATCCTTCGAGGGTGACCACGGGTGTATGTTCTCGTATGATAATCATGCCGGGGGGCTAAAGGCGCGGGAGTGGGACGGGGCGGGAAGAAGTGTAGGTAAAATAGCAGAAACTGGCAACAAATATAAAGATATGACGGGTAACCACGGTATCCATCCTATATCTTATTTTGAGCACGACAGACCGGTACGCTCGTTGTCTTCGATCAGTACCATTCATATACCTGTTTGACATACGGGGGGCAACACCCCACAAACACTACGCAGATGAAGCACGTGTGTCTGGCTGTGAATCAAAGAAAGAACTGACGCAGGCATCCAAACAGATGACGGCTGTATATTGGATTTATGTTGAGCACACGTGTCCGTGTGTCTTCTCCGTACCACACATAGCAAAAACTGTCAAAGCACCTGAAGATTTGACGGTTTCACATGATACCTTGGTTGGGCATGGTTGTCTTTCGTCGTGTCATACGTAGCACAAACGGGTGAAGGATGTAGAAAGACGGTGTATAAGGGTTAAATTGGCACACGACACGAAATCGCGAACATGGAAGTGTGGTGGGCTTAAGCTTTATTTATACCAATCCGCCGGAGGATTTTTAATAACAAAATGTAGAAAGGCCATGGGACCCGTGGTACAATAGAGGTATTCATAGCACTTTTTGCAAAATTTTAAATACATTTCTGATTGACGAGGCTCCTTATGGGCACGGACGCACGGTGCATTTAACATGAGCGATGAGGCACTCTAGAAGCGTTGTCCTCGCATATCAGGCAGTCATATACGTGTCACTGATTCGACACGGTGGTAGTGAACGTACCATGCTATGGTGCTCTAGCTACTACAATATCGTGCATACCCTGGGGACCAGTCATACCTTCGGATCAACGCTCAGCTTGTGCTGCTACATGATACATTCGGATCAACGGGCAGCTTTTGCTGTTACATGATACCTCCGGATCAACGAGAAGCTTGTGTCATTACATGATACGAAGGCTACCTCCCGTGCCCTATTTCAAAGCAGATGAGGTGTAGGTAGTTTTAGAGGCGCTGTCCCCGTCATACATAGGGGTAATACTGCCCAAAAACAGCAATCCTACCGGCCTATCGTGTTCGCAAAGATACAGTGAATACCGTGGTTGTCCATGACGTGGTTATCCCATGATATTGTTTTATGGTGGATATCTATGACGCGTGCTACGGTAAGAGGAACGTGGCTCTTAATTCTTCTGATCCTCCTCGCTTGAGAAGCTCTCTCTCTCACCTGACGCAAAATGTATAAAAATGAGCAAGGTCAGGGCCTACGTATACGAGGCATACCTTACTGTAAAACAATAGTTTAACAGCGGCATTCTAACGGCATTGGGTAGGGTTGTAGTAAAAAGGAGGTATTGACGTGTTTTCTATCTTTGTGATCCATGTCCGTGAGCTGTCATGTCCAATAAGGGTGCCCGCGTCGTTCTGTAACCGGATCGGTACGTAAGAGCGCGTGCGCCGTTTTGTAAACTGGTGGACAGCAGGCCTCGTCGGTGCAATCGCCTGTCTTACGCTCCCGTCGCCTCTCCCTCTGCCCATTCCTACCCAAGCCTTGACCCAAAGAGTGGGCCAAATCTAGCACCTAGCCGTAGCCCTAACCCTACTGCTGTTTTACGCGCATCCCATGTTCCCCGTCGTTCTAATTCCTACGGCAGCATACACGTATTTACGGCTTCACGGCAGAAGAATATCGTGCCGCAGTGTTGATTCAGAATGCTTGGCGAGGAAAGATGGCTCGCAACCACTGTCATCACCTGCTACGCGCTCAGAGAATCTGCAAGTGAGAGACGGAGAGGCGTTCGTATACACTGCCAGTCCCTGGCGTACACTATTTAGCAAAGACTGGCAACGAAGCAAGTGGCGGTAACAATCTGGATAGTCGGCCGGGTGGGCATATGGCATCTTACATCTGGTACTCGGTATGTTTTACTGTGAGTGATACTACCGGGGTATTAATAGCAATTTTTTTCGCGGGACTAGTTCTGACTTGCTGGCACTAATGAAAGTTCCTCAAAAGTTTGCAACCACCAAATGTCACTGGGATATACTTACAAGTATACTCACTTTAGAGTTAGCGCATGACAGCAGTGTTTCGTTGGCTTGAGTAAACTGACGAATCCGGAGTAAATGTTTCTTGTGGGGCATTGAGCTCCTTATTTGAAGAACTAAAAACTTAAACCACCACCCCTAGAAAAGATTGCTGATGAGCGACGTTCTCCTCGATCGCCCGGTTTTGCAGGGGCGCAGAAGCTGCCTACCTGGCAGATCCGGACAGCTTACGGCACCAGATCAATTACATCCTCTTCACGCACGTTATCGAGTGAGTACCGCCAGCAGCAAGTACACCGGTGTTGTCTTCGCGCGTTACATCCATGGCACGTGCTACGTGCGGTAAGAGTTTAGCACCCCCTTATAGTATAACTTATAGCGATTACCGCAAGCATCTAGTAGACCGATATCGTCTTCGCCGGCTACCTCTCTGTGAGACGTATTTGCCTTATAGAGGGAGGACTTTAGATACGTCAGGCCCCTGGTCCAACCCTTTCAGGACTGAAGTTATGTTTTCGGGGATATAGGGTAGTTATGATGCGTTCTACGATAATAGAGGTACAACATTTCCGCCTAAAGGTTTTCTGAACGACGGGGTGTCTCAGCCCAAAAACGTAGGAATGCCAATGTTGTTTCGAAAACTGACCTTTTTGCATACTCGGGCCATGTAATTATTCATCGGGATGCCATTTGATTTATGCTGAAGTCAGGTTTCGGGTGAAGTATGGAGCTCCTTAAGCGAGAAGCGTCAGAAAAATTAGGATGTAGAACATCTCTCATGTCCGTAGATGAAGTAACAGCCTCTGCAAACGTAGGAACGGACAAAGCAGGGTTTATTGGTAGAGAGAGTGTGGCTTGGCTGTGTGTAGAACTGAGATATAACAAGTTTGGGTTGGAAAGGAAGGCCTTGCACGCAGTTTTTCCCAGCAAGGCATCGAGCGTGGGCCAGCATCCCCATGCCGGGCACGAACAAGCCCGAGTAGTATGTTTCCAAAACAGCACTAAAGTACTAAAAAGGGTAAGTATATCTATGTCTCGATCAGCAAACGACGAGCAATGCCACCACAGCAAGGGCGATGGTTTAGCCTTATTTTCGTGAGTTTTTTTCGCACGAGAGGAGCTCCATATCCCACCCGGAACGTGACAGCGAAGAAGCATCCTTCTCGCAACCCGATGGGCATTCCCAAGAATTGCCACAGTAGGGGTCGGTACCGTGTTTTCCGAGTTTTTTCGCACATGGGGAGCTCAATATCTCTCTCTCGAAGACGCTGACTTCGAATAAAGTGTTTTCGCGCGGACCCATCACCATTATTGAGCGTTACGTCGTCCAAGAACAAATACAAGAGTGCGAGGGCCAAGCTATTATCATCAGTACCGCAGTTCATCAGTACCGCAGTTGCTCACCGGAGACGCTCAAGCAGCCAGAACATATGGTGGAGACAAAAAAAAAAAAAACGCTGCTGCTGCTACTGCTGCTGCTGCTGCTGCTGCTGTGGAAGGAGCCTACTCCACACTGTTGTAGAAATGCTATCAATAAAGTAAGTATATTGGTAAAAGTGCCATACCACTTGTAACCGGTGTACTGTACAGTAGCAGCTTCTGATAAAGGCATTCGTGGTACATACCCCCGCCGCGTGGCATTGCTCGACGTTGAGAAAAATCGTAGGCGAAGTCCAAAAACTGATATCATGGGCTGGCTGGCATATACTTATGGGGGTGGCATTCAAGCCTAACTCGGTGATGTGTGTCTTGTAGCTCCTCACGTTAGGACCTCCGCCAGCTAGAAAAATTTGAGCTCCAAAGTCCAGTAGCGCTCATTCGTTTTTGTTTCGCTGTTATGCACTGAAGCTAGTCGTATAGAGCGAAGCACTACCTTAACATTATCAGAGGGGGGGGGGTCGAATTTTAGAGTCACAGTAGCTCGTGCCCTTGGCCCGAACGCCGCTTGTTCGTCCACAGATTCGTCGGTATCGTGTGTGTACCCCGACGAGGGTAGGAGTGTGTGGAGCATTCCGCCTATCCCCTCGCCACCGCGTGCTACCGTGGGCATAGCTCCCACATTCTATGTACGTGGCTCTTTTTTTGAGGAGCTCTCTATCTCACCTCAAAAGTGGAGAAAAACAAACGCAATCTGATCAATCCCATGGCTCCGATAGGCAACTAGTAAACCGTGTATTGAGAGGTGGATAGAATTCCAGAGGTATTGGGCATTTTTTCAGTGCTGTGTCGGTGCCTTTAACGAGCCCCATCAGTCGGAAACGTTTTGGCCAAAAAAAGGTACATCACCTCTATCGTAGCACAGGCCCGGCGACCTGCCGACAGAATCTTATCGATCGCCAATCCGCAACGAGACGGCGGAGGCGTTTATAGAAAGACACCCACCCCCCTCCAAATGACAGCGGGTTGATGACAGCGGGTTCGCCTTGATTTCTATACGTGAACGGGATTGCATGGGTTACGTCCTTCCGGGTCAAATTTACCCCCCTATAGAATCAGCACGTAGACGTTTTGGGGGTGCACGTACTTTCCTACGTTTACGGTGTCAGCTTGACGGCTGGGGGATCAATACAAGAGGGAGAGAGTTTCGTGTCAACGTGTTGAGTTATCATCGCGTGGTTCCGCGTCACCTGTATACAGGCATTTGGAGACCGGTGAAGGAAAATATCATGATTGCAAGGGTGAATATGATAATTATCATTAGTGCAAGGGTTGAGTTTGACCGTTTTGAGTGGTACAAGGGTTGAGTTAGTTCATTTGGAGTAGTACGATGCTGTGGCATCGGGTCATTCGTAATGGCACAACAATTGTTGAGTTTGATCATTCGGAGTATTGCAAAGGTTGCATTGCATCATTTGTAGTGCAGTGGGGAAGATGAGCTATTCGGAGTAGAACAACGGTGGAGTTGGACCATTCCGAGTTGTGCACGAGTTGAGTTGGACCATTCCGAATAATACAAGGTGTTGCATTGGTCATTCGGAGTTGGGTTTGATGATATTCGGAGCCTTACAAGGGCTGCATTGTATAATTCGGAGTAGTGCAAGGTTTGAGTTGGATCATTCGGAGCGATGCAAGGAGTGAATTCGATGGTTCGGAGTGGTGCAAGGTCTGAGTTGGATCATTCAGGGTAGTATAAGGGTGGAATCGGATCACTCGGAAGAGGTCAAGGTGTTGCGGTGGATCGTTCGGAATAGCTGAAGAGTAAGAGTATAAATCTGATCGTTCGGGGTCTCGCAAGGGTTGTTTGTCATGATTAGGAGTCGTGCTAAGGCAGAGTTGGATAATTCGGAGCAGTACAAGGGCTTATTTTGAATATTCGGAGTAGTTACAGGAGTGAACTTGACACTTCGGAGTAGTGCAAGGGCTAAGATGGAGTATTCGGGATAGTACACGGCCCAAGTTTGATCATTCGAAGTGGTACAAGGGCTGGTCTGGACCATTCGAAGTTATACAAGAGTCGAGCCGGACCACATTCGAAGCAGTTCAAGGGTTGAATCATTGAACAATTCGGAGGAGTGCAAGGGTTGAATAAATGAACAATTCGGAGCAGTACGAGGGTTGAAGCGACCGTGTTATTACTAGTCGATAGACGGGGGCATGTACACCAACAACCTTCTTTCCAAGCAGGCCAACTTGCTCGTACTGGAACACCCCAAGATACATAGCTCACCTTAAATTCAAAAACGAGCAAGAGCAAAGAACCCTGGAGACCTTCCGTGGTATGTTTCGATAAGTTACGATGGTCAAGGCCAAATCGGAATCCCCGACCATGTCCGACCTTTAACCCTGACCCAAACCCAAACCCCATCCGACCTTTAACCCTGCCCCGGATCTGAACCCGAACCTCAACCCAACTCAACACCAACAGCAGTACCAATACCAATACCACCTATTTTGGAGTTTGAGATCGACAAAGGGGGTCACTCGGCTCCACAGCAATTGTTGTCGTTCTCACGTCAACTCATGTTCAAAATATTGAGTCCGTGGGCACAGGGCAGACTCCCTAAAATGGAGCGGATGTTGGTTTTTGGTGGCGTTCTCCCAAGACAAACCCGAACGGCTGTAAGGTCAGCCTCGATCAGCCTGAGCACAACGACCTGCAGTAAAATTTTCGCCGGTCGCTCCTGACGTGAGGGCGAGCCAGGACATATAAGAGCGGTCCAATCACCATCCCACCCATCCACCACACGACGTCCAAGCTGCGAGTCATGCAAATGCCTCCACCTGCCGAGAAAACATAAATGTGTACCAGATACGTATAAACAAATTTGCGGCGTGTCCTTTTCGCAGTCGGTATTTCTTTATGGAACTAACGTACAGTACGTCCGGGTGGATGTATGCATGATGTGTAATTTGGCCAAAAACTCGGTGTTGTATCGTCGTGACCGTAAGCAATCTCACATGAATGAATGCGACTAGACAAAAGCTGACCCACCACACACACACACCGATCTAAATCTAAGGCACCATTGGTACATTGCCTTCGCCCTCCCATAGACGCTGCGTGTGTATGATCGATCTCGGTGTAGAACCGTTTTCACAACGAATGTCGCAGGAAGGATCTACAGTCGGATGAATTGGTGCATGTTGTATGGTCGATTCCGGTGTCGCATCCTTTTTTAACAACCACTTTCGCAGAAAGGGTTTCGATCACCAGGCGGAGACATGCTCCGGTAGGGGCAGCATCTTTTTTCTGGGGATATACCGGCTTGGGAAGTTATGTTCCTCACCCAAAAAGTGCTCGTGATACAAGGCTTCACTACTCGTAAGAACATCCCAAAGCCTACGTAAAGTATGTGGTATATCACAACTACCATTGCAAAATACAAATGGTCTTCCAATTATATTGGATGGAGGAGCCTGGTCAGTCACGAGTATTTACCTTGAAAGGCAAGAAGTGTTACCCCTAGGTGCAACTACAGTACTATCGTACCCGACGTCGGTGAGTATGTGCATGGTCCATTGCGAACGGGAGAGTGGAGACATATGTATCACCGATTACGGTGCTTTGCCTTTGTTTTCGCAATGATTTTTTCACAGAAAGGACTACGGGAGGGCTCGGTTGCTGTATCGCAAGGCGCTGCAGGCGATGGAGGCACGTGGACCAGACATCCAGCTTCTGCTCTTCGCCTTCGGTGTTTTCTGTCTCGTCACTGGGGTACGTATACCTTTACACCATCTACATTTTTCTTCGGCGTGAACTGGCTAGTTCTATCATGAAGATTATATTTTGCAGCCGTAGAAATCGCCCTGCTCTGCTCGTTCGCCTTCGGCGTTATTCCGTCTCTGTTGATCGCGAAATGGCTAATGTACCACACAGGGTGGTGAAGCAGCACACCCCCTGAGATGCATTTCCTAGCCGCCCTTCCAAAGCAAGGAAAGGCGCACACAAACACAACAAATAAAGTGGTGGGCTTGGAAAGACCTTTGTCACATCCCTTGAAATGGACGCATTTTCGGTCATTTTGATAGCATTCGAACTGGCCCCATTTGTGGAGAAAAACGACTTCGAAAAATCGCCCGAGGGAGTGTCTTACCTCACCATCCGGTGTTATAAGGCAATATCGTTGTTGAGATTATTTTAGCAGCCCAATGTCGCCCTGCTCCCTATACCTAGCCCTGAGAAGAGATAGGTGCTACCCCGTAGAGTAGTATTCGCCTCGTATCACTCCTACCCAGGCCTTCGCTCTTTTCACTCGCCCGTAGCCGAATAGCGTGAGGCGGGCTTAACCTTTAATCGTCGACCTGGTCAACACAGGAAAGACATAGTCACAAAGATTGGTGCCCAGCACCCAACCGCGCTCTTATTTACCACAGGAAGGCAAGTATCACAAAGGTTATTCCCTGACGCCAAATCTCCCTCCTTCTGCCAATTCGAATGTCGCGAATATATACCGCGCATAACCCCCATTCGCCCTGGCTAATACAAGAATAAGGCAACATCACGAAGGTTATTCCCGGACACCCTACCACCCTCCCTCAGACAATCCGAACATTGCGAAGATTGTTGAACATAAAGCCCAACTGCCCTGGCTGACATAGGAATAAAACAACATACCGGTAACGAAGGTTATACCCGACACCCAACCACCGGCCTCGTTAGAGCAGGAGGGGAGAGCACCACCGAGGTTATGTCTACCACCTAATCAGCCTCCTCGTCACGAAGCTTATTCCCTAACATCGAACCAACTTGCTCTCAATACCAGAAAAGAACAGGATAAATCTTATTGCTTAACGTCCCCATCAACGCCAGAAGAAAACGTGACAAAGCTTCTTGTCGAACACCCTCCTGAGTGCAGGATGAAAGCTTTACCAAGGTTGCTGCCTAAGTACCCCACGGCCCTCACTTTATTGTCGCTGCAGGACGAGAATATGGCAAGCATTATTTCTACAGTGGAACGAGCCATCGCGGCTCCGAGTACCGCTAGTGGTGCTGACTCGGGCCGGCGTCCCTGGCCGCCCGTGACGTTCACGTCTAAACGAAGCCCGAAAGCCTTCGCTCTAGCTGAGGTGCGTGCCAAGATTCGAGCATATTTCTCGCCGGTATCGTTCAGGGGGCACACTTACACACCTCAGCCAACGGTGTGCTAGCTGAAAAATGTGTCCGGTGCATGTTATTGTGGAAATGTGGACCGTATTTTTTCTGTGCACAACTTGTTCTGTGAGTCTTTTCACATTATCACCACGTTGAGCTCCACACCTCGCCCAATGAAAATTATTTTTTGGAGGAAAGTGTATGTGTTATCCGATGAGCAGTCACATGGCCTAAATAAAGCATCCAATGAAAATTGCAGCGACTCAAGAAGAGCACTACTCCGACGACTTTGGTCAAGGGGGCCCGTTATTCATGCAACGTTTCTGCCAAAAAGGGTCCCTGCCTCTGTTGTAGCACGCGTCGCTTGTAAGAGTTGACTTTTTTGTGCTATTTTAGACCAATGCCACGGGAGGGGAGGCGGCTTATTATGTTCTGGACTCTTCACATTGGAGAGCTCAACATCTCGCCCGTAGACCCTGATTTCGAACAGGTTCGTTCGCTCAACTCGACCAGTTTTGTTTTGTTTTTATCCTCCGGCGGATTAGTAGCAATGTATCTTGGGCTTACCACACTTCCACGTTCGCAATTTGATGTCGTGTATCAATTTAACCCTTATATCCCGTTGCAACAATAGACTGAGCTGCTGTTACCCCGGGGGCCTTAGGCACTCGAACAATGTTTCTGTGTGCTGCCCATACTCATCGATAGGTGTGCAAGAAGACAAACGTATGAGACTACTTACTGCAATCGGTACTGTAGTCGCTCACTTAACAAACTCTCTCACCGGTCACAAACGTTTGAGCAAACAATAGGCGCAATTTTGACTCTGGGACGAGTCTTTGGACGATGCACACGCACTGCGACCCTGCAAGTTAAGAGACGCTCACTGACCCGGCCCTACGACTCGTAGCTCAAGCCTTCAGAAATTGGAGTTGATTGAATCACCCCACGGCAGGGGTCGCAGTACTGTTTGCTTCAGTGTTTTCTGACCGGGGGTTGAGATTCTCCAGTAAGAAACCGTGAGTTTGTCGGTTCGTATGCTTAATTTTCTACTGCAGCAACATATTTGCTTTATTAGTACTATTGATAGTAGCGCATGCAGCGCATACAAAATATTGGTCGGGTCGCGCGCACAATCAAACATCTCCGACGTCATGTTTGGGCTCACTTACCGATAGAATCGAGCTCCTCATGTGAGAAGCTCGGGAAATGTGGTGACATTGCTCAGAAGGCACCACTCCTGAAAGGCATCACCCGAACCGTGGCTTTGCTCGGATGGCCTTAGGTATTGGAGCCTACAAGCGCACTCTCGTACCAGGAGCTATGACAGCATGCGTAATAATCGCGCAAAATGGAGGCCTTTGCTTCGAAAATATAGACAGGAGCGGGTGCATTGCCCGTTTTCACAATACAACGTAACGTGGGCTCTCCTCTTTCCACGACACTGGGTTCTTGCGTTGAGGCTTCCCACATCGTCACGCTGTCGATGGTTCGTACTACGACAGATGTATCCCTCTACGGTCGAACCGTTCTTCTACTCTAATCTCCTAAGAGGCGTTTTTATCCGAGAGCTTTTTTACCCCCTTTTTTCCCCCAGATTTTCTCGATTCGTGAATCTTGTATCGAATTGCGGAGCTGTTCTGTTATAATCTGGTTGGCGCTGCGGTAGAGAAGGGGGGCACGTTTTTAGTCTTTCTGCCGGTGAGAGCCAGCCGCTCGGCCCAGTGATAACCCTATTCCTTGACAGAGTTGAGTCTTTTATGGTTTTTATTTTCGCTATGCCTATTCGGTATGGCGGTTGGCGTGTGTACCAGCTCGTAGCTGACGTATTCGCCTAGACTTGGTTGCCGATGACCGGTCAACACACAGTCCAAATGTCCGAGGCAAACACGTAGTCACGGTCAGGTGACTTGTACGTGACGCTTCAAATTGAAGAGAAGAAGATGGTGTGGCGACCCCAGGCCACAGTGTTGATTGATTTGCTCGTGGTGAGCAAAAGTGGAGTGAAACAAAGGACGCCCCCCACATTCCGTTCGAACTAAAAACAAAAATAAGTAAATATCCTTGTATTTCGTTCAAAATAAATCAACAAAGAGAACCCCCAGTATTACTGTAAGAAACAGTATATATATATATATATATATATTGGGGTACATACCCGGCGTCCCCGGTGGCTTGATAGGTAGTCCGCGCGCCTATCAAGATCAATTTTGTGGGTTCAAGTCTCACCGAGTGCATGCTCAGGGGCTTTTTCTTCCATAAAAGAAATTGATTAGCGGAAAGCGCGAGAGCGTAAGTTAGCTAAAATTCGATGAAAATCGACGAGCAGTGGGAATGCTGAACCCTATGCGCGATAAAAAAAAGGTTCGTACCGGGGGGGAGAAGGGTAGACACCTGTGACCACGGCTTGTCCAGAAGGGCGTCGAGGGTAAAACCTCCTACAAATAGGCTGGAAGGTGAAAGTGATGATTAAAAAAAAAAACGTGACCCCCGTATTGCCTATGCTGTTACTCCAACCAGAAATAAAGACTATGCTACCGGTCCCGGAGGGACACTGAGGATATCCGTCCGACTATTTGCCAGTAGTAGCACGTACTTTCATGTATATGGTTCTGCCGTAGATATGCACGTACGTACTACTGCCACAGTTAATACATGTGGTGCTACGTGTCACTGGGATTTATTCTGTGTACGAGTGCACAGTGTAAAAAGACGCCGCTGCTGCTGTATCCTACTAAAACTCCTAGACTGGAAAACTGTCTGTTGTACCTAGAATGCGTAAATGCGTACCAGGCGACGTAAGTGTTGTCGAATAACGAATATGATGGCTACTGACAAGTGTCATTTCTAATATGGTCCACATCCAAGGTTATTTGTTTCCTGCTCCTGCGACAAGAAAAAACGAGATACCTGATAGTCCATTCTTGCTCGAGGTACTGAGCCACTCGCCCGAGTGGTATAGATATGGGGCTGAAAAATGATGGCATCATACCCCCCCCTACGCTAGCACTAATCATTTCCAAATTTCAACAAAGGGTAAGCATATCGGGACCAATTGGCTTTTTTACCGATTTGGGGAGAAAAAACTGAAGTGGGAAATCTGGAAATTTAGGACGAACACTCCAAACGGCCCCATTGATAACCTGAGAAGACTATCGAACATTACCGGAATGTCACTCGTGCTTTACGGTATTATCCGCCGTATATCTACCGGGCATATACATGTAGACCATGGGTATGTTCGCCTTGATTTTCATGTTTCGTCATTTCTTGGGTGAGATAAGGAGCTTCTAAACTTGAGTCAAATATGCATACCGGTACTAGCTGCGCATAATATGTACAGTACAAATCCAGAGTAGTAGCCTCATTCAAAACAGGAGTCATCGCTACCATAGCACGAGCCCTTTCCAGCGTATAGGAACAGAGTTAGCCGGGACCCCTCCCTTGCCCAGTATGATCGTAGAACGATCCTTGTGGAGACATCGAACAATGTAGCCCACTGTTGGGCGTACAGGATTGAGAGGCCGTCGACACCTCGTCGGCCCTGCTCCATTGTTCGATGTCTGCGCACGGGATGTCTTACGCCCACGTTGTGGGGGGGGGGCGGGGGGCGCCTGGGCCACCTGTCTAGTCTCTTATTTTCAAGGCTAGGCCCTCCCCGTTTCGGAGCCTATTGTAAGATGATGTTGGTGCAATCACGCGACCTTTGATCGGATATTATCAGATGTGCTGGGGTGAATTTTGCTGCAATAACGCTGCTTAGAGACACGTCAAAATGCTTTGGAATCTTCAAAAACGGGCGCCGCTGCTGGCAATCGTGATGTATGTGCTGTCAATGTGCGCGGGCTCCTCTTTGTGGGGCTGGGTTTCTCCTATTTTGCTTCGCGCGTACCGCGTTTAACGATGCCTATGGTATAATCTTGGCACAACCGTGCGAAACGTTATTTCAGTGGCTCTGGGGGAAGCTCTGCTATCATACGAAGTACGGAGTATTAAATAGCGCAACTGAGTGATGAGCCGATGGCTGTCAGAAACGGGAAACTTTGATGGTACGGGTAGCGGTAGTTTTATTTTACCATTCTGATCCGTGCTCTTGGGTAGCACCGAAAACATAAAAATCGGAGGCTCCCGGCTCGATGGCGCTCCAACAGCCGATTTGCCCGTGCTACGATTCAGGTAGCACAAGAAGGCAAAATATGTTTCGAATGACAGGATCCCTTGACCCAAAATCGTTCGGAATCACATTATTGTTTTGCAAAACTATACATAAATGTATACCTACTGTAAGCCATGGGACTGTAAGCCATGGGATTGATCATCAACCGTTGCACTTTGAGCTCTCTGTATTTCAAGTCAATGGTTCATGTGACTTGGCAACGACTTAGTAATAGCATAGAGCTGCTCAGGCGGGGAGCCTCAGAAGGCAAAATGGCATAACTCTACCACAGCATGCGTCCACGGCGACAGAAAAACTTACCAGGTACCGGGTACACTGGTATAAGCTAAGCCCGATACACAACCGATTCCAAACTAGGCCAGGCTAGGCATATCTGACGGATGACGCTTAAAATATATGCCGGAACCGACGATGCATGCTAGTCAGGTTCGGTTGCCCCTCAGTCAATTGAGGAGCTGCCTGCATCAGTGCAACCATTGTTTCCTAGGCATGCATGCCATTACGACAGGAGGTGCACCTGGTTCCTTTTTTGAGGCTCCTCGCGTGAGGCAAGGAACTCGACAGGGCCTCACCCCTCAAAAAAAAGGTTTTGAGGAAAACGGCGTACAGTAGTACATACGCCCATTTGCCGGACGAACATTCGATCTCCTGGGTATGGTAGAAGCACGCATGTGTTTCCGACGATGTTCGGCAGTTCTGGACGGAGGAGCCCGCTCCACCGGCGAGATATCCAGCAGTAGCTTGTACTGTAGAGGAAGCGATGTCCCTATTGCAGCACGCTCGCGGAGGCATTCTACGATAGGGGGGCTGCATCACTAAATTTCCGACGGTCCCCGCTTGAGGAGTTCTACCCACCTCATCCAAAAGAAACAAAGGGCATCCCGATTGAAAACCCCCATGGTCTAGGTATCATCGAACACCAACGACAGCCTTATCGCCTGACTACCTCATTGGGTAGGCAGTTTCTCGGTTGAGAAGTTTCGCCGGTCCCAGTGACAGTGACATATTGTGGACAGAACGTGCTACCTCCATATTGGCAGGCGTCTGTGCCGTGTTGCTCTCCTGGCCTCGATCCGTGCGTGAAACCCTATTTCTAAGCATGGGTACTTCCATGTTGAGGCACACGCCATTCTTGAGACAATCCAGTATCATTCGCGCAGCCGCGTAACC
Source organism: Postelsia palmaeformis (assembly GCA_037834295.1). Taxonomy (NCBI): domain Eukaryota; class Phaeophyceae; order Laminariales; family Laminariaceae; genus Postelsia; species Postelsia palmaeformis. The sequence continues at coordinate 14,336 of JBBMHQ010060521.1, forward strand.
TGCTCGCAACTCGTCTGCGTGGGGTGATTTTGTTGGCCGGCCGGCTGAATGCTGCCTCAATTTTTTTTTAAGCAGTGCTGCTGTACACATTCGTTGGCCACATGCTGGCGTTTGCCCTTTTACGCGTGTCTTTCTGTTTGTGAAGGCTGGATTCTTCCGTCTCGCCGCATACCGCATCAACGATTCCGAGTCCTGGCACAACTACGCGGCCTGTCGGCAACTGGTCTACGGAGACTTCCAAGGCGCCACGGAGCGCTACCTCGAGGCGATAGAGCGCGACCCCAAAAACGTCAAGGCGCAGGTGAGCGTGACGGAGAGACGATGCAGCCTGTAGAATAGAAGGGAGGTTTGGAGCCTGGCTACGGTAGGAATAGCGCTTTATCGCTAGATAAAAACAGAAGGTATTTGATTTTTACTGACAGAGCGCCTAAACTGAGGGATATCCACATCGTTCGAAATACCACGCGTGTTCACCTCAATGTACGCCTAGGGCATGGAATCGTCAAGGCAATCGCGCTACACTTTGGTTTTCCTCTGAATCCGTGCTTTTGTGTGATTTTCTAACAATACCAACAGAACTAGAAGTACGATTTATTGAGCTCCCCAAGCGCGGTAAGAGAACTATCTAACACAGGGCCGCGTGGGTCAGGCAGTGTGATGAAGTCGCCCAGAGGTAGCCATTAAGTATCTTGATTAACGTCGCCCATGGAGGGAAGAAGGTCAGAGAGGGAGTGACCAGAGAAGGCCTCGTCACATCTCTCGTGACCAAATCTGCTGTGACCCTATTGGATCGGTCAACAAAAATGCAAATCATAA
>JBBMHQ010060532.1:0-29359 GCA_037834295.1 Postelsia palmaeformis
CATATTAATGTATGGGGGGCAAAATCGTTTAGTTGTCTTGTTCACGATGAAAACTATTCGTTGAAAGCTCCCATCCACACCTTTGCACTTCAACGAATACCAATCACCCTCAGCACGGGAACATTTCTGGCCTCCGCCCAACTTCAAGCCCCAAGAGCTTCGCCCACTCTGCACGAGTACTTAAAAGGGTTCGACTTCCTAACCATCGGCGAAGCGAGCGGGGTCTTCGATGCCGGTGCAACACTCCTCCATGATATCTGATATTTTGGACCAGGTTCTGAAGTAAGTAGCTGTTTTAAAAAATACTACATCGGGGACCAAGGAGAAGGTAGATGTGTTAATAGAGATGTGTACGTAGGAACCGACATATACATACGTAGTACAGCAGTTCTCGACGCCAACGAGCTGGGATCGCGATGCGCCCGAAGTTGGAAGAACACAGTATAAGTGAACAGAATATCATGCTCGTGGGAAGCAGCAAGGCGGTCAACGAGAAATCTCGCCCGATGCGGACTAATTGGAAGGGTTAGTTCAAACACATTTTATGCGACACAAATATAACCCAACCTGACCCCGCGCTGTCTCTACTCCAACTTAGAATAAAGCTGCCCTCAACCTGACTGTAGGCCATTTATATATGTACTACATGTGGCAAGAATACTCTTTCCTGTACCAACGTTGGGCTTGATGTTGTTCTTGAACAAAACAATTGCAACAAATACACGATTGGCTCCAATCTTGTCTTTTTCTTCACTGCTCTTAATCTGTTGCGATGGGCATTCATGAAGCAAACACTGTTCCCAGGGACGTTAAGGTATAGCTTGTGACTGGCTTAAAAACGGTAGGTGGCTGTCCAGGCACCGTGCCGCGTCGTTTGATAAACAATTATACCTGCTATTTTCTCACGCTTATCGTCATGTACTACGACACAGGATAGGGCATACACTAGAGAACCTTTTCGCCTATTGTGTTAGTTGAGATATGTGGCAGTACTTACGCTGAAGCAACTTCATTGGAGTCTGGATCTAAGCAGCCCATCCACCGCTTGAATGCCTGCCAAAAAATAAGGTCGAGCTGTACTCCTGCCGCCGAGACTGGTGGGTGGTCGAGTGTGAAGTGTGAGGGGCTTAAGGTGCAAAATTTCTCGACTAAAGCACTTACGACAAGAGGCTTTCACCGTTCGAACGGACGGAATAATCGACATCACTTGCTCTTACCCGACATACACACAAATACTTTTGTAACACGAGGTAAAGTGGAAGAATCCTACGGTAGGAACTAAGTCCACACAATCAGCTGTAGATCAATAAGCTAGTGGGGCCAACCAACTATTAGTCTCCCATAACATTGCAACAAATACGAAATAAAAATGTCGAGGAGTATAAGTATAGTAGCTAAACAATTTGTGCCACTCGATTTTGAACACCTCACTCAGAGTTTTTTTTTAAAACGAATGTGGAAAGCGTTGAGCTAAACCGCACCGTCGCAGAAGGTAAAGCACGAGTGGGTGCATCCGATGTGGTGCCCAATGCATGTCTCGCACTACTGCAGTCTGAAACAAATCTCTAAGCTCGCACGAACATAAGACTTCAAGATAATCATACCTTGATCGTTTCGCCTGAACTTATCACCACGCTCTTTTCCTCGGATTCAGTTTGCGTCGGTTACCGTTGAAGAAAAAACAGGTTCAAATATCGTGGATTGATGTGGCACGGACGGAACCCCCCCCCCGCTGTTTGGTTTGGTGTGGTGGGTTGATAAGCCACGTTCTGTGGTCTCGTGATGCACAGAGTGCAGATATTTACGGAGAAATTTACATGCGTTTAGTGGAGACCTGACACGTACTTCGAAGACGCCGCCGGTTGCGTCGACAACAGCTGTGCGCGTGGGAGCCGGCGTAAACATCACAACTTACCTCTCTGGCTTGTTCCTTTGATGCTTCAACAAAGGGCAACCCCGCTGAGTGAACGAAAGATTGAGGGCCAAAGAGGTGATGGTCACGCACAGCGTTGGCCCTATACATTCTCGTCGGGGGGATACTAGCAAGGGGCAGGTTTCATGTTTCACGAAGCGTTCTTCTTCACACCCAATTTAGTACGGTATTGTTCCAATAGCTACGTTTCCTCGGGGATACATGTTTCAGTCCTTCCTGGAGTAATTGTTATGACATGGGAGTCGAACTCAGCGATCGTTTGAAAACAGAGCACTGGAAACTGCGCGCGCTCTTACGAAAAGGACCTGACACTTTCCGTGCAGCTTTCGTCGTTATTTTGTCGCATCATCGGAGTAGTAGCGAGAAGAGCGCCAAGAATATGGACTCGTGAAAAGGTGAGAAGTAAGCTTCGATCGAGCATGACAATTTATACAAATCCAAAATTCATGGGTTTGGGTTGGCACACAACCAATGGCATCAATCATGGCATGACAGTCACTCCATAGAGTCGTCAACAGCTGTAGTTCATACATTGGTTGGTTGGCAAAATCACGTGTGTATGCGTATCTTCATACGTCGTTCATCGAATTGGCATGTTCCCCACGGGTTCTTAGTGATCGGTTGCTGAAGGACGGGCCAGCACCAAAAAATTCTGGGCTTCAAGGCTAGCCCCACGCTGACACATTTTCATGGTCCGGATGCTCCGCAAAGTCGAAACAATGCTCACAATAATTACACGACAACCAGATGTGTTGGAGGTTCCGTGTCTCCGCGAGAATTTGTCGACCAAAGTTGATTGTTGCTATTTCACACCCGGGTTGTTAGTTCAAACCCTCTATCGAGTTCGGTTGGTGCTTTTCATGCACAGTTCGTTACTTCAACACAATTCGCGGCTGCGATCGCCCTCAAAAAAATTGAACAATCCACTTTTCCATGTCAAGTATCGAATACGCGGAACGACGGTCCGGCGAATTACCCAGACATGCAGCGAGTACTCGTAGTGTTTTCACATTTTGCTGTTCCTCGTTGGCAGAGAAACCGACCTCGAATAGGCAACTGGAGCTATCCGTAATACATTGTTACGGAATGTTTCTCGGTCTGTCGATGGTGTGCATCAATCGTTCACCGGTACCAACGGATGTTGTTTAATTCTCACAGGTGTGCGGTACGGAATCCAAGCGAAGGCCGAACATTTCATTTGGTCGACCGCGAGTATGCGGCATTTTGTGTCATTTTAAATAGTGTGGCCCAAGGTTGACCAGTTTTTAGCTTCTCGAGTTCATATTTCATCAATGCCATTGCATCAACAAGACGCTACATTCTTCCTGTAAACTACTCGATATTATTGCGGTCATTATGTTACAGACTCTACAACATCCGTATGATCTTCGAGGGGGTATTCGATACTATTAATAGTCACCTTACTTTATGTAGAAGTGTTGGGGAAAACCAATCAGGCTCGATGACGTAAAGTACCCACAAACTAAAACCAAATCGATACTAGTTCAATTTTTGATCAATCGAAGAACTTTTGCTCGTTTCCTGTGTTGCAAGGGAGTAATAACGTTATCGAAACACTCCCCATCTGGTTTGTTTGGGTAATCAATTCAACCGCCGTGGCATTGTGCTCATATCGATTGAGTCCCGCTCTGCAAGCACATGCGAAATCAGCGAGGCACGCGAAAGAGGAGGGAAACGAACTTGCCGCTCAATTTTCGAGAGGACCCTCGCTGGTCTATTTGCAAGCTTTGCAAACGCGAAGGAAAGGTTAACAAGAGTGCCTTGTTTCTTTGCATCCCAGGGTTTGTGGCGTGCTCAGGTGATTCCCTACGGTATTTTTTTAACGGTAGATTCCGGCTATCCGGTTGCGTTAACGTTGGAAGCCGTTATGCCCGCGAGCGCAGCCGATGGCATAACACTGACATGTAACATTGCAGTGTTTCTGTACATCCTTGGGATTCTCGCAATCGACGGCGCAAGGAAAACATTGCCCTTCTTTTTGCTATAATAAGAGCGATTCGATTTCGTCGTGAACGAAGTTTTTTGCTCAGACACAAATTGGTCGGGAAACCACCATGGACGCAACCTCCACTACTCTCGCCTGTCTTCCCTGTTGGTGAGGGGGGGTGTTGGAAACTGGGCTTCTTTGTTTGTTTACACATGCAGCTGTGCTAAGTATGATGGTGGATTTGGATGACACCCACCGATGTTTAGCAACGGCTCTTGGAGACGTTGTTCTATCGTGTGTTTCGCTGGCAGGAGTTTTCATGGTGGCCGATACTAACAGTGTAGGAACAAGACGTAAAACGTTTATCAAACCTTCCGTCGATGTATTTACATAGATAGGACCGAGTGCTTGATTGTGACGGCGGTTTTTTGCAATATGATATTTGTGGATGGGGTGGTGTGGTGTGTGGTTCACTGAAAGCCCCACTCGACAGAAAAAGAAATATGAGCCGCGTCATGAATGCTAATGCGCATGACAGTTGAAAGTGTCGTAATAAGGGGCTGGAGGACATGTTCCCAGCGTCAATAACATGGTCAAACTTTGAAAGGGAGACACCATGCAATAAATATGTATGTGAGTCGGTCAACGTCACTGTGTCCTCGTGACACCCTCCTTTGACCTCCGGTTGATGAGCTGCCAAAACCAGGGCAAAAAGCCATACCGTGCTAATATGGGCTTCTCCTGCCGTGTAGAGAACAAATTGACATGGTACTGTTTCACAATCATTTTGAGAAACAAGTCCTCCAACTAGTGTCAAAGGAAAAGAGGAGAAAATAAGTACATACTCAAGCTTTCAAGGCCATGGGGTTGCCACACGATAACGGCTTCGTGCAGAGATTGTCTTTGACGTCGAATGTTTAGATACAGAAACGAGCAGGGTAAGACTTTCAACAATCAGACAAACGAGTTACGAGCAAGATAGGCAGTAGTCTTGAGCCAGATCGTCGTTTGCTACGAGCCGACATGCCGGACGTCAGACGACGGCATCGACAGGAAAGCATGCAGGCCACCAATTGCTGCGTAGCGAAACGGGCTAAGGCCATTACGCCAAGATCTACATACACTCGCCTATGTATCGCCTGAACACGTGTATGTCAAGTGACGCGCATCGTAGAAGCATAGGTCAGCCCTGCGTTCGAAAAACCCCGTGGACCGGCGGAAATGACGCGTTCGCGTTTCTCTGAAATCCCACGAACTGATCGGTCTGTTTGTTAGCGAGAAAGAGCGAAATGTGCTTCATATTCGGGAATCATCGACCGAGGCGTCCAGTTATCCTCGTCGGGCGTTCGTCTGAGCACCACCGATTTGACACCCAGGTAGAGCTTCAAAACGTATGCCAGGTGCGGGTATATTACCTGCCGTTCATGAATATGGGAGCCCCCCTTGTACTGTAGGTCGGGCACGACAGCTACCTCATTAGACAACGCGGGAATCATCAGGATTGTTCGGAACCTGGGTTTTTACCGAATACGGCGCGAATGTAGCTCAGCGAAGCCGCAAAGGGCGTCATTGGGCGCCATATGTGATGTGCTTAATTCCGTCATTCATTCCACGCCGGCATCGTTCAACAATTCTGGTAGTATATTAGGCTTTTTTCAAGAAGGCTTCAGCCGTTTGACCCCCTTTTCAAACTAGTGGTGGAAGATCGCGTCGTCTGTTCGGTTTTGCTCGAGCGTGAACCAGAATGACTCCCAAATTGTTCACTTCGTGTTTAATATACCCGCCTTACCGATACAGGTCAAAGCCCATCGTAGTTCGACATTATTACACATTCTCCCTACAGCACTACAGACATAGACCAACAAGACAAGGATGCTGGTATTTTGCCAAACGCATGTGTCGACTTGATTCGTTCCTCGCAGCCGGTCGGTTTATCATCATTTCCATCATAGCATTTGCGAAACACACAAACAGAGCGATTAAGGTCAAAATTCGGCAACGTCCATCATAAGGCGTAAACCGTTCAAGTTAGATTGCAGGTGAAAGCACATTGATGCTGGAGTCTGAAGAGTGGGTGGAAACCACCTGCAGACTTTACAATGAGGGACAGTGACCGCCTAATACCCCGGATAACAGGTTGGTGATGCCGGTGTTACAGCTGTAAATCATGTAGTAGGAGCGACACTGATGTACAAGAGCATACAGTTGCTAGCGCTGACTACAAGTTCCAGGAGAGTGAACAAAAATGTATCGTACAGCACAGGCAAGCCGAAGCTGCCTGTAATGACGGTGTATTTTTCATATGAATCGCGATAGCATACAGTTCAAGACCCGATATCTGATTCAGCCGTCCAAGTATTTGGAGTACCCTGGCATGCCTTTTCAGGAACTACTTGATACTAGCTCGTATATACTTAGTTCAGGTCTGCAGAGCTGATACCACCAACAGACAAGCCCCCTACCCCCCCACCCCTTCACCTCCTTTATACGAGTCCATCCAATCCTTTCAGCATGATGCCGCACTTTGAAAGAGGCGGGGTATTCATTTACTCAAATACATTTTAGTCTAAATTCGGTGTCAGCACGCCCAGGGTCTTCGTGGGAATGTAGGCTGCTTTGAGGGTTCTCTCGATAAAATCGACATCCATACGGTTTCCGCGACTAGGGACCTCGTACGGTGAAGTTGTACGTCCATGTGCTTCGTTCGTGGCCTATTTGTGTTTTCTCGGCTAGCGGATAAGCGCGAGGGCGATCACAGTGTGGGCGAGTGCTTTTTTTTATCAGCGTTTGTGGCCTGGGTGACGTGGTCATGACATCGACATCATCTTCGATCGAGAAGGACGAGGGTACGCGGGAAAAGACGGATCCCCCAGCTCGAGCAACCTTGTGGCGCTTGGTGATGGGGCGTTTCTCTCCCGGGCTCGTTCTCATCTGTTATTTGCTATTACTTCTACTTGTTGGGCGTAATCACCGTAGACCGTGTTTCGCTGAGAATCATGCTCTTGCTGCTGCTGATAGTGCCTGTGGTGGTAGCAGTGGTCTCTGAATGGGTATTGCTCGTGTGAGATTTCTCCCCTGTACAGCTGCTGATGCGCATGAGTTCCGCTGCCGCTGCTGCTGATGATATTGCTAGTAGTAGTACAAATCGTTAAATACAAATCGTTGCACTGTTGCTGCTTTTCTTGCCCATGGAAATACGAATAGTGCTGCTGCTGCTGCTGCTGCTGCTGCTGCTGCTGCTGAAGATTGTTTTGATATCGCTGCTGTCGCTGATGCTTCAGACGAAAGCGCTGCTGCATAAGGTATTTCGCTGTTGGTTCGAGATTCTGACGCTCGTCGATGCTCCAGTGCCCTACCTCGAAGTTTGCCTTTTCCTTGTTTGGCTCCACCTCGCGTCGATTTTCATGGCGGATGTGGCATCAACACAAGGCGAATATATTGCAACACCGATGACCACACAGTGAATTTGTTCCAGACTCTCAGGGCGTCTTCCTCCGCATGGCGTCAAGTCACAAAATATCCCTGTGCACACCCTTTCGCACGAGTCACCTCGATCTAGATGTTGTCGCTAGCGGAAAATATTGACTCGTGCGGCGATTGTTGCACCTTCGAACCTTGCCATGAGGCAGGGGAGCAAAATTAAACATGGTATAGTGAAGTATCAGCTGACGTCGCCCATATTTAAACAAGACTATCGAGTAGGCTATTTGCCGTAAAACCAAATGCGATCAAGGGCGCCTTACATCGCTTTCTTTGGTCCTCAGCCTGCCTTCTATGGGACCAAAAACCGGAAAAAAAAAACTGAGTTTTCCCTTGGTCGTATATAATCTAGAGACTAGTGCCGTCGATTAAAATGAGCCGTTTTCGATGACTGCCTAAACATGAAAACCTGCGTTTCCGACAAACAACGCTTACCACCGCCTTATACTCCTCGCCTGAAACGCCACGAGATGACCTCAAACTATTGAGGCCGTGTACTCAACTGCTCCGGGAGGGATTACTATCGAGGTTGAAGGGCGTTGATGCAGTGTGGCCGGCGAGTTTGCGCGAGACGACAGATAGATGTTGACCCATTTCTCGCCGTTTTGCTTTAGACAAGAGTGGGACCCAGATTCGTCGGAGAAAACCCGGTCCGAAATAGGTCAGACTCTGCCGTCGTGAGCGAGAGCTCCGGCCACACAGCATCAACGACCGACAAACTTGGTTGCAATCGCTTTCAGAGCAGTTCAGGACACGGCCTTGAAAATTGGACGTAATCTCGTGTCCTGTGAGGCGAAGAATCATCGGCGGTGGTCCGTGTTGTGTATTGGGAGCCAAGTTTTTGTTTCCGCAGCGGTACACAAACTATTTCATTACATCGTGTTTGTGGGCAACAACTCCATATAGGGAACTCCTACTCGTTTTGTGTTTCTTGTCTCTCGAGCGTCAGCTTCAGAAGTCGTTGAAAAATGAAACAAAGTTCATCTTGGGACACAGAACATTCTCTGAAAATTCCCTCCAAGAATGAGTGCCGTGGTTGGGGCGGGGTCTGTATCTTGCTTCTGCATCATGAACAGACTAATCGCTGGATTCAGCCGTTCAGAGATCATGTTGGCCTTCGAGAGGAGGTAGGGAAGCTATGAAATGATCCTCGCCAGCACTCGCTGCCTGCAATTTTCGTCTGGTCAAACCTTCTGCCGGTCGAAAGGCCAAGTTATAGTTTTAGTTCGTACGTTTCTGTTGGGTGCGAAACGACCGCTGAGGCGGACCATCGCATATTCGATGATATGGTTGGAAGTCGCTTTGGCCGGGACCATAACAGCATGCATGCGTGATCAATGAGCTTGGTGGGTTAGGATTTAGTCAATTCATTATTGGTCGTTGTGGCTGCTGATGACATTGCACGTATCGGGTATTCCTTCCTTGCGAGCGCTCTCAAACGTGTTCGTGGATGCAAGCATATTGACTGAAGCGAATGCCAGCAGGCGTTTGCCGTTACTGTTGAGCGCATCACGTCCGTACGCTCAGATCACCCAACCGTCACCGAACCCTTCCATGCTCTTTCCAGTCTGTGTGTTTGCGCCTACCAGTACGAGAAGGCATACCTTCGTTAGAATCTGCTCAACCATGTGCCTAAATGTTTTCATACCTCCACTGTCATCTGTCTGTTGAGGTCAGTCTCCGTTGGGGTATAGGCTACGACTACATTGACCGCAACGCTTTCACCAGTCAACTCAAAGCGCAAATATAAGGCGTTCATCAATCAAGTGGTACGTATAAACAGATTTATGACATATCGTTTCCTTCGCAGCCAAACAAACTTCAAATAGCCCTCGCTTGCTATGTGTCTATTATCACTCAGAGCAGAAAACCCGATATTCTACTGCAGATAACTTTGGTTTTTCCAGATTTCTCCGTTTCCTCGCGGCCAACGAAGTCACAATCCGGTTGTCGAGCCTTCGCCGGGGAGCACTCGGCGTGCCCATACCTGTTCCTCCCTTCCATAGCCAGGGTACGCACATTTAAAGTTGAAACAGTAACGAGGGCCGCCTTCTGTCTCGCTCGAGTCTCGCATGCTCGCAACATCGCTAGCCGACCCGTGGTATGGTATTTTCCTTTCCCCCCCTCCCTTTTTTTCTTTCACCACGATGTAGGCCCTTCGTTTTCTATCCCGGTGCGTGCCCTCGTTTTTATTGGCGGGCTGTAGCCATCCCAGCCCATTTCAACCTCGATACAATCGTCCTCGATGTCGGGGTGTTCGCTTATCCACGCAATGCCAAGGGTTTCTCCGCCTCATGATGTACTCATTACGCTCTCCGCTGCGGCGAGGCTCCTCCTCTGTGGTTGAAGCGAACTCCATGGCATCGGGGCTGAACGTAAAACTTATCATAACCACCAGTATTTCACCGACCAGACCGCACAGAGTTTCTCTATGCCAAGGCATAGTTTCGTATGATCACTTGTAGACCGTAGTAGGTTTCGATGGACTCCGGCCCAGCCCGAGGTCGGGGATGTCCGAAGCGAGGGTGCAGACAAAAAAAAACAAGTATGCTTCAGTTATTATCTGTATTTGTCCTCGCTTGTTTCAATTTTATTGAGGTATGTTTATCCTTTCCATAGTTTTCGGAGCCCGTTTCCAAATCACGAACTGGATAGTTCCGTGGCGATAAAGAAAAAAGATAGCAACAAGAACAGCAATAAACACAACGCCACCGTAGGGGTAAACAATTTTCATAGCAGTTTATCGAGCAGAATGAAGCGGACTGTGTCGAAAGCCTCGCCATGTATAGAGTCACAACACTGGTTAACACCCGCGATGTCGACAAGAAAAAACAAGCCTGTTGGTGGTAGATTAGAGGAGACATACGACCTGAATGCCCGTGGTCCGCGAGATCATTTGGTAAGAATCAAGGTTGGGAGTGTGGTACAGTGTTACGTTTGGTGAAACTGGGGACCAAACGCCATCAACAGGGGCAGTAGAAACACGGCCTGCGAACAAACTCCAACGTGAGAAACCTGCAGCTCTTGGCGACAAGACCACTGGGGTAACCATCTTGTGGTCATACGATGCCTAAGTGCCGCATGGTGATTCCTTCAAAACAATAGGTGCTTACCGCTGTTTGGGTGGTAATACAATGGTAGTTTTGTATTCACACAACCAGACGTTTTGCTGGACCCGGGTAAGAATAAAGAATGAGCGAAAATCTCTTCGTTTGGAGGCCCGTTGGTTTCAACGCACTTTTTTAATCAATGGCACAAAATATTAGACAGGACATTATTCCTTCAGTGCCCCGCGCCTCTGACGCATAGCTGGTATTGGAGGGATTGCTTGAGGAATTTGATCTAAATGGACGCACGAAAAACAAGACGAATGATAAGCCTTGAGAATCTTCGCAAAACTCACTAAGAACTACACTGTCTTTTGCTCCGACCCTCGAAACCGTCTTTCGTAAATGTTCGCTGGACAAGCGTATTTCCCCTTCACTTCTGTTGTTTGCTAATACGTTGTTCTAGATGATTGTGCAGTTTTTTTACTGCTCCTTAGTATTAAATTTCGCTTTACCGACCATTTACAACAAAGGGCTGAAACCAGTTCACCTTGGTCCCCCGTAACAGTGTATATGCTTTCAGGGGTTCCGTTACAAGAGCACTTTCGGGAAGTGTTCGGTTTTGTTCTGTCAACCTAAAAACCTCCTGCACACTCAGAAAGCCACAACCTAAACACAATATCGGAGTGCCCCCTGGGACAGTAATATGGGTTGTCAGCGTATTAGCGTTGAGTTCATATGCGCATACTTTGTGATGTGTAGTCAATAGGGCCGTACACGAGTATACTTGATATATTATGATAGATGCGGAGAATTACGATAAACGGCGAGAATTGAGTTTTTTGTTTCTTGCCGACGCACTGTTTTCAACTCTCCTCCACTACACTTTTCGTAGTAGAAGATCGTGTAATGTTGCATAGAGCATCACGAGTACGCAACAAAGAACACCGCAGGGACTTTTCCAGGAACGGCGGTCCAGGCAACCTTGACGGGCTGCTATACAGTCCACCTGGCCGTACCATGGGCAATGTCTCGTGATCAGTTAATGTCATCGCCCACCTTGATCACTAGGTTACTCTCCTTTTGGTATCTGAAATCGAGATCCATTCCATAATGGCCACATAAGCGCCATTTGTCGATCAGTTGTTTTCTTCTTACAAGTGATTTTCACAGACACTTTGGTGCCACCTCTGCATCTATTCTCACAGAGACAGAGCCTCGACACATGCATCATTCTTCGAAACCATGAGCCTCGTTTTTTTAGGTCGTGAGCTTTGTGTCTTCAGGTCCCGAGCCTCGACTTCTAGATTGTACACATCGACTGGCACCACGGAACGGCGTCTCCATCATTCGTTAGGTTCTATTGGAATTGCGTTGAAAATCCATCAGGTTTTCAAGTGCGGAGGAATAGGGGTTTTCCCCTGACAACCAGAGGGCCAACATTGACCCGACGAAATAGACATCTAGTTTCTTCAAGTTTACTCTACAGAGTTACTGTATAGAGGACAGCTCTCACGCTCCCATGCGCGAAGCAGGTGAGGTCGCTGGCGCGCATACACGAGCGTAGCACGTACAAAAAAAAATCCGGTTTCACGCTTCCACGCCCAAACTTGTGCTCGTACGTACAACATTGTTTTCACGATGATATCGCGAAATAAGTCACGCGACACTTTTTTGTGCCATCACACGTAGAGCAATGTTTTTGATCCTGCTTTAAAGCTATGAGCGCGGAACACGTCACTCAACCATGTCTGCTCATGACGCTCGAAGCTTGTTTGCGCACTGCTTCCACGCTGTAAAGCACGAAGAACGTTAAAATACTGTTTCTACGCCATCACAACGAAGTTCATTTTAAGCCAGTTTTCACGCCATCGAGGGCAAAGTACGGTAGATTAACTTCTTTAAGTACATTACTCAAGACCTACACGCGCTGTAACACACGCAGCGAGGCCGTTGACTAATCGGCGAATCGACGTAGTATCGAGATAACCACTTCCTGCCTATACGGGGCTTTCACGCCTGTACGAGGCATCCCTTTCCAGCAACAGCTTTCACGCTTCGAGCGAGGGGCACGAATTTAGACTAGGAGATAATACTTCAGCAATACTCGTGCGTAACGGGTTTTCGCTCATAGCGAAAGCGCGTTAATGCATGTGTGTACAAGTAACAGCAGTAGTAGTAATCTGCTCACACTGCACGAAGCCAGGTTATAGACTTCAAGTTTGCTCTGTACGCATGAACTTGATGAGGAAATTGTTTTTCCTTGTGCACAGGCACTCTTTCTGTAACCTGCACCTGACGAGTCCACACAACACAATAGTGCGTACATCGTTCAACAGCGGTGGAGCAAACATGGTATTAGCCATCGCTTCAGCTACGGTCAACAAAACGGTCGATTCAATGTCACGGACTACACGTCATCCACAGCTATGGGAGTACACTGCCCAGCTGCATCTACTCCGTCAGCTTCTTCAACTACTGCTGTGACTACCACGACTACTTCGCGATATAGGTCTACTACTCGCACGACCACTACCGCGCCATCTCTTCGGTCTCAAGTCGGCATGTTGGCGTCCTGGTCATCCCAGCGACTTCGAGTTCGACATCATTACACACGATAATGCAGAAGGTATTGGCACCTGGCACTTCCACGACAGCCAGTTCCGGCGGCTTCTACAGCAGTAACTACAAAGTCTCTTCCTGAAGTACAACAACACTACCGGAGCGAACATCTGGCAGAATCAACGTCGCCGTCGCAACGTACGAGGCAACGCCTCCATAATCAAACCAACGCCCGCGTTTCTATCAACGGACGGGGGGATCAGAGATGCTAACTTTTCGACGGCAACTTCTTCACAGCAAACGGGCCAACGTTTTCTTTTGAAACAGCATCATCCCGGCACCCAACACCACACTATCGTCGCCTATGCTCTTACCAGACGCAAGCTCAACAGCACCACCACCGTATCTATCACCAAGCATCTTGCCTCCAAGATCTTAGCCGGAACATGCACCAGTTTTGTGCATCGCGAGCTTTCTGAATATATATGCACACCACTTTCTCAAGCCAAGCCCTAATTTGGAGTTCTAGGGGGTTCCACGTTATATTAGTTGGCAAATAGGGACAAAAACAAATTTTCGCGCATAATTTCATGCACGAAAATCTTGTAAATCTTCCTGCAGCACGGTCAAGGGGCATCACGGCATCAACACAACACGTCGAGCCGAGCCAGCTCATCATTATCATAAGACCTACATGGACATTCATCATCACCGCTCTCTTCTACGTCCTGAGCATGAAGACCATCACGGGCAGCAAAACCAACAACGACGCAGAACTGGGCCAGGAAGCAGAAAAGGCTCCAGCAGTACGCGCCAAGATATTTCTTACTGTTTTTCATTCTGCTTGTGTGGGGAAGGTTCAAATGTTTTGTATAGCTTAGTTCGAGTGCGTATAATAAATACACGCTCGAAACATGCTGAACGTACTCCAAGCACAATTCAGTACGTTCACGTCCACACTTTCTCTTCGATTATGTTTCAATTTCTTACGATCGCGCTTTATAGCAGTTTAGAATCAATTGAAGTCCGTAGAGCAGACAGTTACGTTCTTCTTGTGTTTTCTTTTCTAGGATATAACTCGCTGGTCAACAAAACTGTGCCACGAGTATCTTTCCTGACAGATTTATTTCCACCGTACGAGTAGTCTATTGCCGGACTATCCATACCTTTTTTAAGTACGTACGTACGAAACTTTATTTTACGCCTCTTCCTTTCGCTGAATAAACTGGGCGACGTTTAGAACGTCTACAGTTTTCTACTTTTTAGCTTCAAGTATTCCCATTCATGGGGCGCGTGGGAAACACAGCAGACGAGTCAGCACTAGGATATATCACTGGTATTAACACCACGATTTGTTCCATTCTTTGACTTTGCTCAGGTACCATTCTGTAGTCATACGAGTTACTACATACACATGTACATACTGGACACACGTCCCAGTCTTCTCGATAGCCTCTTCAACTATATCCACTGTTGATTGCGAGAAAAACAAAAGCTACTACTACGTATTGGCATATATTTGGGTGAACCTTGACGGTCTGCCGTAGAATACAAGTGCTCGTAGCGTGGCCATTGTCTCTTGATCTCGCTGTTACTCTGTTTATTTCTCTCTCTCTTCTTATTTCCTCTTTTCTTCTTGATGTCTGAGATCAAATCCCTTCCCTAATGGCCACATCAGCGACAAATTCCAACCATATTTTTTCTCTTTCTTACAAGTGGTATTCACAGACACTTCGGCGCCACCTCTGCATCTCTTCTCACAGGGACAGAACCTCGGCACGTTCATCATTCTTGCAGGTCATAGTCTCGTGCTTCCTTTGCATTTGTTCTAATAGAGACAAAACCTTGACAGATACATCATTCTTGCAGGTCATGAGCTTTGTGCTTTCAGGTCATTAGCTTCGTTTCTTAATGGGTATTTTACAGTTTTGTACAGGCGAGAGGAGGAAATTTTCGACGTGAACCAATCAGATACCTACATTTTCGAAATTTCGACAACTCCACTAAATGTAAGTTGTTGGTTCTCAATGCGTGATATTATGATTTTTTGGAATGTTTACTCATTTTGATCTTATCTAATGACTGAAATAGAAGAACAAACAATACCTATCTTTTCATTTTAATTTTTAAACATGAACCGCACTGCCACCAGTGTGCTTCTCCCAACTCTTGAAACCTATCGTGCAGTGGTGAGTTTAGATGAAAGTAATCGTCCTTGAGACTTCATTTCAGCCTTCTTCAAGGTAATGGTACAGTCCTTCGTCAGACGAGTCGTTCAACAGCTCATCATGGCTTGCAGAACAAGTGTCATGGACGTCCTCCTTTTTGTGGTGTGCTAACGTCCACAGAGTTTGTGTTGAACTGCTCCCTCAGCTGCCTATATTGACCGAAATATATCGACCATACTCCACTGAGCACACCAGGTACATGCCTACTTTAACGAGAACAAGGCAACGCCATGTATTGCAACAAGACCTCCCCACATCTGGTTAACTATGTTTTGCACTCCTCAACTGCACGATAGATTTCACTGATGATGTAAGGCAACTTCTTATGTAATCCGAAACTTGAATATTAAAAAGCTGGTGTCCGATCGGCGAATGTTTTAATTGGATTGCGAAAAGCTACACAAATATCGTTCTTCAGATCGGATATACAGTTTTTGTCTCTTATCTGGAGATCAGGAGACGCTCGAAGAGTCATCCAATGGTAGGGACTGCACTGTTCAGACTGAAGGTTCTTGAGCAATTGAGTCCCTTGAGTAAGAAACTGCCGATATAGATGAGAGATTTAGTCGTAATTGTTTTCCAGGACTAGCGCATGCAAGCGCCAGTCGGGTGTAATATTGAGCTTCTAGGGTAAAAGGGTCAAAAACGTCTGGTGCACCGCTACCGTGAAATGACTTTGATATAAATGCTGATGCCTCGCTTCCTCCTCAAGAAGCATGTGAATTTTCCCTCCTTCTTGTCTTGATGAAAAGCTGTTTTTTTCGACAGTTGACAAAGTTACAGCGAGCGCAGCATTTGACAAAAGGTCATCATCGATGAGGTCACATATCAATCTGGGAGAATGGATATTTTGGTTGCTGTTGGATCAAGGCACGGGCAAAGACTCAACCCGATCCCTGGCCGTGACTCTACTCCAATCCTAACGCTAACCCCATCCTCAAACCGCAGACAGAACGGGCCAAAACTCGCCATCAACACGACTGCGCCGCGTTTGCATCGAACGAGGAGTTTTCTCAAATACGGACGGTGGTTCCAAAGTGAAGACCACGCCACGCATTCTTTGAGTCATAAACATGCTCAACCATCACCTCTCATAGATTGCTAAACCTACTCGAACCAGTGCACGCGTCAAAATTGCGCCTACTACGCGGGCTGTTCCGTGTGTTTGTTACTTTCTAGCCTGAAGAATAATTGGTATGTTCGCTGCCAGAACTAGTCCGTAAAATATCAACATGCTAAATATTTTGAAGTAAGGTATATTAAAGACAAGACAAATCAGGGAAGGTATTTCCTGTTAGGATGCTCCTGAGTGCAGTTTGCGTTTCTTCATATCCTAACTACTAGCAGCAAGTACCAAGACGAAACGATTCTCAACCAGTAGCAAGACAACGGCCCACTTTTCGCCAGCCAAACTGGGATCATGATTGTAAAGCCGTCCATTACAACAATCTAGGATTCCATTGTTCAATATTTCGTCTACAATGTATAATTGTGGTCGTCCGAGCAAGTAATATAATTAGTTTGGAAAAAGGCATATGGAATAAGGATAATATTATGGGAACCTTACGTAGAAGTTTCCAACTCCTTTTAGGTAGCAATGATTACTGGCGGGAACGAACATTCTCGGCTGTCGGAATCATACTCGTTGGATATATAACGTGGTCTTCTTTTTACTCGCCGATCCACTGAAAAACATATCCCCCCTGTTCGTACACACCCACGAATAGGGTACAACCGTAAAAAGGTGTCTTCCTCGCCGTGTCGACCGTTCAAAGTGTTATCTTTCTTAGTTTAACCAACTGCACCCATCACCAACTCTAATTACCTCTTGGCCCTCCCTTCTGTTCGAGTATGCCAACATAGTCTTTCCGTCAACCCCATTTTCTGTCCGTTCAATCTCCACTTGATTGTCCGCCTATACACTTCCGCACGAAACATAATTGTTGGCAAGTTTCTTGTTTTTCCTTCGCATTTTCGAAATACCTTGTGGTGGTACCGTCGTCGTAGAAGTAGTATTGCTATCCTAGTACAGGGGATCATCGTAAGTAGGATCAAATATTGGTATTTCAAAAGGGTACATGTATGGACTTTCTTTCGTACCGTAGAATCCTATTCGCTATGCCTCCCCGTAATCGAAGTCGTAGTAAAGGTGCTGTTCCAACAGTGACACTGGTAGTACCACACCAGGTAAAAGTGGTGTTTCTTTGGAATTTCGTTGAGGTAGCTTGTTTGGTACGTGCTAATTCTTTTTTTTACTGGTCGTGGAGGTTCCTACATGAAGTCGACGTGCTTTGATAACGAGGGGTTTAAGGTTACATACTCAAAAATGTCGTATATTCCATACCGCCAGCCCTGATTGTCCACTTGTCCGGATATCTATCTACCTTGTACGTCTGAGTGAAGTAGTGGGCGAACGTCGGGATATGGGATGTATGGGATTGGACAATACCTACAACATAATTGCGTCCTGTATGAAAGCGTGAACAGCTAATTAGCCGTTCATAAGTTTCAACCGTAAATCCAAGAACACCAGTATGAGACAGTTCACACAATTTCCGTGCCGCATTTTATACTATACACACTCCTAACGAGACGTGTCTTTACTTCCTTTTTTCGAATCGAAAATACAGGTTGTGGCAGTTTCCGATAACAGGAGGATATTGTTTCAAGGTTGGACCGATACTATATGCGTTCCACAGGCCCTCTAAATATATATGTGCCAAGAATTTACACGTATACATTCTCCGATAGTAGGACACCAAAACATCGTATTGATTCGATGTATAGATGAATCTATTATGGTGGCGACACAGAAGAACTTTCCATCACCACCGTTGCTATCAAAGCCACATCTTCACCGTGTTTTGCATCACAGGCACCGCGACGAGGCGAGCAGGTACGCAGTGCCGTGCCGTAACTCCTCATCGCATCAAATCTTAGATGAACAGACGACAGCAACGCCTTGCTGTCTATGAGGAGCCTTACTTCGTGCGCTGTGTCGAATTATCCTCGTCCTTCATTTTTCAAGGCGTTCGTTTTTCTGACGAGCCAATATTTTTTCCGGCGTTCATGGAGTTGGTGACAATGCCGTAAAGATTATCCGCCTTGAAAGGGCTACAGTGGCCGCAGTGCCGTTTATGGATCTGGGGTGTGTCCATCCCTTGAATGTGAGTACCAACTGATAAATAGAGGTGGTTAAAATGCTGGCACTCTTCGTGGCGATAGAGCAATCACGCTTTTGGTTTCGTGGTGGGATATCCCGACTGTCTCCTAAAGTATCCCGCTGTTTGCGTCAAACCTTGCATGATATTTCTCGACTAGTATCTTTTGATAGAACTTGTATGGATTTTCATACATTATAACTCTATACCAACAACATACTAATCAGAAAAGGACGACCACGATTCCCACACGTCAAGTCAATACCGATACTTCTCTGATCATTGTTTGCACCAGCATGCCCTGGTAAGATCGTCACCCAACCTTGGTTTAGCCTTCCAGCGGTCTAGACTGACGGTGAAGGATACTATCATGAACAGGGGTCAGCAAGGTAAGCATCGTTGATGAACGGCGGCCGGTTGTATCAGCTGCATGTTCAACCGTCTAAACAGGCGGCGGTTTACGTCCGTTCTGTGCCGTTTGATGTCGGATTGTTAGTGAAAGAGCCCCTTCTGTTTATCGCGAGCATAGGGGAATTGCAAAGTACGATATACTTTCGTCTTCTTGCCACATATCTGTCATACTGCAACGTCCAGCAAAAAACAAGCAGCGGCCGAGAAACCGAGGAATGAGATGAGGAATATGGCTGGTATTCCGTACCAGAATAACACATGTTGATGACGGTGTCGTGGGACAAAACAATTGCGACTGTAGCGTACATGCATCTTGTTGAATTACGACATCCCGGCCGTAGTACTTTGGAGAGGACAAGACGAGACACTACTCAGAAAGAGTGAAAGTTGCGATTGTGCTTTAACGATAAAAATAGATAGCAACGCCAATGTTGCAGGTGCTGGGCAAAAACATTGACCTGCACGCGAGACACCAAGGGGTTATAACAAAAGACGAGTCCACAATACATTCATGCAGTGTCGGTGTTTTCCGTGGACAATACGTGCTTTGAATCGCCTGCGCAAATGGTGAACTAGACGCGATAGACTGTACCGTTTGTGTATTTGAACATTGACGATTCAAACGCAGCTTTGAACAAGCGATGAAGGAGAGGCCAGGCGACCACGCCTGTTTACGCCAGAAGTGGCGTGTACGCCTGGCGTGTTTGTTGTTTAGTCGCCTCGAACGCACACAACATTAGCAGTATAATGTCACCCGCGTACTAGCACCAAAGTCGCGAAAACTCCGCCGTTGGAAATTCATCAATCGGGAAATGCCGAACGATACTCGTCCCACAGGAATCTTCTGAAATCCCGGTCGCAGTTTGAAAACTTTGGGAGGGTACTATGATTCATATTCGTCTTTCTCGCACTCTCGGCTTCACGTCACTTACTGTACATTTGAGAGCCATAAAGACGGTGGTCGTCATCGTGTGTGCGTTGTATTACGACTTGAAGAGGCGACGACCAGCTTGAATATGTATTCGGCCTCGATTCGCCGTCGTCTTTCCGGCTCTATCTACCTGTGGGCATGCGGCGAGAAGGTGCACGATGACGAAGAAAACATATTTTTATCCGACAGGCTAATCGGTTGGCTCGTGCTACTTGTGAGTACACATACCAGCACATGTCCAACAGCTTGTTGGCGCTTTCAGTGTGTTGGATGACAAGATCCGTATACGAAAACAACGCGAAGTTGGTTGTGTAGTTCGTTCGCAGCAATTACATATCGTTGTTGTCGGAGTACGACCTGGATATGAATGCAGGCGTTTGTCCCAGAAACAATGTGTTAAGCTGTTTCATTTGTAAACAAATGTTCCAAGGACGTATCACGGGAATATGGGGGGAGTGGTTGATATATAGCTGGTAGGTGAGTCCAAATAATATACCAGGTATATAGTGGCGTTCGAGTAATACACATACCTTCCCTTGATCCTTCCACTAAACATTGAGACGTTAGTGACGCAAATGCAAAATACGTTCAACTCGCGGCGGCCGTAGCAGTGCCCCTGTTACGGAACCGTTCAAAATCTTCACGAAATTATCATTCAAGTCTTCCCTATTCCAGCTCGTCGCTCACACGTCATAAACTTTTGCGATATTGAGCACCACTCAATTAAGCTCGAACAGGGCAAATTTCAGGCGGTTTGAAACATGCTCAACTTGCAACAAAAGGATTACACTGCGTCGGCGCATTGTATAGGTTTCACAAGAATACCGCTGGTTTCGCACAGTTAACTAAGAAAGTATCGCGCTATTTTCCTCCTACTGCAGTGTGTCTTCTGGTGTCACGAGGGTGTAACGCCCTGCTTTTCACCGCTTATCGCTCGGTCAACCCAGATCCAAGGGTTTGCATACGGTATTCTGGTTTTCCTAGCTGGAAGGACGACGAACCATGAGAGCGATGGCTCCACAATCGACCACGAGGGTTCCTTCGACCTGGTACCATTGGTCACCGGGGCTATTTTTCTGCTGGTCGCCTCTACAGCTCATGACTTAAGCGCCGGCTTCTGGCTGTCAGTTGATGGTGAAGCTGCTAGTCACCGTGTGTTCGGCATAAGCTTGTTAATCATGTATGGGATCATGATAGCCGCCGCCATGAAGGTTTTGGTTTCGACATCAGCGGACAGCACCTCCGTTGTCCTAAATTCGGTGACTGTTCTCTTCATCGCTGATCTGGTAAGGGCGTCATCACGCTAGATGATTAACTTATGCATGGTGTGTCCTGAAATGGGTTTTTCGCGTCAACGCGTGTAGCCTCTAGCTTTATCACGGTATCGGGATCTCGTTGCTCCATCTTACAGTCACGAACAAGAGTAGCAGTCAACAGTATCCTGTTAGTAGGGCTAAGCTGGTTGTGTCACGTCGTATTGTCTAGCGCTCCCGCAAATGCACCGTTGTTCTCTGCACGCCGTCGTTGCGCTAGAGCAATCCCGTTGTCCTCCGCTGTTATTCAGCCGAATGAAAATTCGACGAACGTCGATGGTCAGACACAGGATTATAGACCTCAGATGACTCCGTCCTGCGACAAACCATCCCAACAGATTTGACCTCCTCGACCCACCTCGTGGATGTTAGTTCTATCAGCATGTTACGTGCCAACATCTGCCTTAACAAAGTTCGTATTTTTTGTCTTCCTGTTCACGGTACTAGTTCGTAAAAAACCGCCAATTTGTATTGAAACCTGTTACGCATACCAGCACTATTCGAGCCGGTCGTGACGTATTTCTTGGCCGGCGATATGCCGTGTGTGGCCATTGAGATTCCTATTTACCCTGTCAAGACGGTGCAAATTCGACTTGACTCTTTCGTCATCCATGTGTTGTCGATTGCGTCGTGCAAACTAGGTCGTGTCAATTTGTGTCCATTGATATACGTAGTCAATGATGCGCTTGGTAAACATAGTTCCAGCTGTCTCCTAGACGCTCACTTGCCCTGCAACTACATAGGGTCTACATTTTCTCGGCCAGAAGTTTCGTCGATTGTCTCTGTGTGTGGTATAGGCTATAACACGTGTATGGAGATCGAAACGATCGTTACCCGGGATATTAGTTTCATACCCCTTCATTTCGACAGTTTGGCCGACGCTGCCATTCAGTTGACAACTTGGCGAGTATACTATTTTTCCAAGGGGGGTACGTACTGTAGCCAGTTGTGTCGACCAGACCATAACTTTTATTGTTTCGAAACGGGTAACGGGTTGACGTATGACATGCTGCACATGTGTATACCCTTTGAGTAATACCAGCCCCCGTGTGTGCCCTCGTCTGAATATCGGTTTTGAACAGGATGAGAAAGCCCTCCGATTCATTTCGACGGTTCCTCGAAGCTGGCGTCTGTTTTGGGCCATAGAGTCTATCGGGATAAGCTTTTCGCTAGCGTTGGTGGCAATCTTATACACAGGGGATGGCTCATCCTTGTTGGAGGCCGACAGTGACATTATCAAATCGTTCCCCACGTGGTTTATCTGGGGTCTGAATCCGGCAGCCCTGACGCTGTCCTCTGTTCTGTTGAGTTCCGCTCTCCAGGTGGTTTGTGAGTCAATCGGCCAATTATGTGATGATATGCATGACGCAACGTTCTGTCGTATGCTCCCAAAGAGCCTCGAAGCACTAAACACCGCAGTCAAGAATTTGAATCAGCGGTTCGGGGCGGAGCCTTGGTTTTTTGTCACTCTGGGCCTGTGGTGTGCTCATGGGGTAGCCAATTATCGCGGTCTAACGAACAATGATGGGTTTCCTGTGGCCCTTAGTTTAGTTCCGTCCACACGGTCAAGTCGAGAGTACACGTTGAAAAAAACAGAAAACAAACTTGTTTTGATCTGCTTAAATGCGATACTTGCTGCTGGGTTTGGAACAAAAGTATGGGGTCTCATTTGGCGGAAGCAGTGGAGAGCTACTGTCATCCTGAATCCCGCCGTTCATTCAGAAAGCACCTGCCAAAGACAGTCATTGCAGAGCTGTGCAGTTTCCCGTTCCCGTGCGCCGTCGTTGCTGGTTGGGTGGGGTACTGGGTTTTGGGTTACCTCGCTGTTGTACTTGTTGGGCAGTTCACTTCACGGCGGTGGATGGTCTAACGCCCCAGTTGTTTTGACCGTTATTGGATATGTCGTTGTACCATGCTTCCTTGTCGCGCTTATTCTCGTGACGGCGAAACCGAACTTTCTTGGTTCAACGTTTGGAGCGTTCGTCAAGACAGCTATCGACAAAATAAAAAATAAGCGTAGAGTCGAATGCTGGATAATGGCGACTGTGCTTCGCGATTTCCTTGTCTTTTGGATAGCGTTTTGTGCTTCGTTGAAATCTCTGATCAATTTCTGGTGATCATGCTTGCTTTTGTTCTAACAAACGGGACTTGTCTTAGCAGAACGTGTGGCATAAACGACCTCGTATGGCGACCATCAATGTGCGGTTAATAATCGGTATGAGGTATCTTGCAGCTGGGTGTGAATACGCTGGCATTGAGTGGTTTCTCCACGATCTTCTATTAAATGGGAATTCAAGGCAAGCAGGCGCTGTAACCTAGCAGAATATTAAACAGTGATCGTGTCCCGAGGGGAGTGCACTTTTGCATGCATACATTCAGTGACCCTGGTGCTCGGGTAACGAGTTTCCTCTCTACAACCTCAAACTCTCGCTCAAAACTGTTTTTGAAACGTTTTTATGGACGCAGTCTTATCAGCGAAACCCAGCGGGACCATGCATAACGCATGAAGTGAACCAGGGCACTCACTTAGCTGAGAGGCTCTATGTGGGATAAAAAGTAGCGCTCAAACATCGTCATCGTATTGTAGACTTGATCCTCACACAATAATGCCGTCTATCACTACGAGTAGAGAAGGGTAACGGGGGTCTCAATCGGACTTGTTTGAACGCGCCCCGAACATACATGCTCCGCGTATTGTAGGCAGAAGCCTTCCCAGACGGACCGGTCAATAGCTTCCAGCTATACTCAAGAGAACGCCACCTAGCACTGCCGTTCCATCCATCGCATAAATTATTCCCCAGCAAACGATCAATCATTTGTAGTTACGCACTTGGTGTCTAGTTGAGGACAAAATCGTGGCCGCAATATTTCGTAAGTATCTCTCGAAAACAGATTGCTCGCCCGACAACAAAGAGTTCCGGACGCCATGGCTGGTCGGCTCACATCTACGTACAGACGCAAACTTTGTACGTTAAAATAAACAGCGCTCAGAAATAGCTTTCCGGCATGTCGACGCACGGACGTCTGTAGAGAACGTCCTTGACGGCCCTTTTACACGCATGTTTTCGGAACGCGAAACCGAGCATCATAGACAGGCAGTAGTGTTCGACTTTGCACTCTTGTTTAGTTGGTCAAAATTTGATTGTCTTTCTCTTCGATCCCCGACTTTGTGTCCACACTGCCCTACTCATGTTAATACCGAGTTACCAGCCGTTAATCGATTTCCCTTCCCGCCCCCATAAGCGGTTGAATGAATACACGACCCAATTTTGGTCGTGGATGATTCAAACGGTAACAGGGAAAACCGAATGCGCCTCGCCCTGACTACCGGGAACATAAAAAAGCCGTAAGAGGGGCAAGGGAATTTCAGAGCACGAGCACAAGAAAAAATGCAGGGATACCGTAAGCACGAAGGGAAATGACCTAGTTGCACTACTCCACTTCAGTAGCAAAGAGGCATCTAGGCAAGACTGACTGATACCAGGTAAAACCGATGGCGTGTGCGCTCGACGATTAACAGGGAGACTACCTTATAGTCATGGAACAAAGCTCAGTGAAACGATCAAACCCAGCAGGGCGGCTCAAGCGATCGACTGAATACAGATTGACACGACGAGCGGTTCTACACGTTTGCGCAACCTTGCTCGTTTTTGACAGGCTTGTTTGGTGTTGGAGTCGACATGCACACTTCTCGAAATCAAGTATTCAAATACAATAGTTTGATTCGAAGGCGTCCTTGCGCGAGGAAAAGCTTTTGAAACCAAACATTTGACGAGTTCAACCTCCTCCCGACTCTTCTACCAAATATATATATGTTCATGATTATCTTACGTATGGCGCGTTACACATGGGGCAATCATTCACCTTCAAACACTGGATATATGTCCGGT
This sequence comes from Postelsia palmaeformis, assembly GCA_037834295.1. NCBI lineage: Eukaryota > Phaeophyceae > Laminariales > Laminariaceae > Postelsia > Postelsia palmaeformis. The sequence goes on from JBBMHQ010060532.1 coordinate 24,905, forward strand.
TACCCACAAAATATTCGATGAAGGAACTAGGCCCTGGAAAAAACTAAGACTTGGATATAAAAAAACCCCAACATATCCAGGATCAACGGGGGGATCTGCGAACCCTAATCTTGTCTGCAAAATGTTCGTGCCTGTCACTACGGGAATACCGGCCGTCAAAACATATAAATGCACATCGTAGACCATACCGCGTGAGTGTTAGTATAATCGGGGAATTCGCCAATTCATGCTCAATGCTTGGAACCACCCGACGAGTATCGCACAAAGCATAACTCAAGCCGCACCCCACAAGCATTTAAATCACGTATTCCACTGTCGTTGTTTTCTCTCTAGTCTGCAGCGCATGGTTGAGGCGTTATAGTAGTTCCATACGGCCTGGAGACCAATACCCCGTTTGCGATTAGAGCACGACTGGAGCAAAGGACCGCGACCACGTAAATAAACGTCAGTTCATGCTGGGTTAGATGTATCACACATTGTTCAGATTTACCCGCAATCGGAAACGTAAATATGCTGAGCCCAAATGGTACTCATTTTCGCCACAATGATAGTCATCAAGGCATCGGGTTCGTCCGTCACAGCCCAGTCTTACAATAATCAAGATTTTTATCGTGTAGGTCGTTTCACTATCGCGAGTGTTGTACTCGCGTTAGTTCTCGATACCGACGACATATCGTGTCGGTTCGTCACGTCGTTTTATGGATGAATATTTAGGTATAGACAAACCTCACAAAGGATCTCGACATAAACAAGCACAGCAGTATTATGGCGGCTAGATTCAGTTCCGATTGAAACTAAGTTGAAGAAGAGTAAGGGATTATGCCTTATCTGCCTGCGATAGCGAGGTATCGCCACTAGAATATCATCCGCGGTGTGGCTGGCCTGAATCAAACAAAAAAGAGGTCATTTTTTCTTGGGTACGACTGCCAGGGTCGATGTTTCTCCGTGTAGACCAAAACCAAAGTGTTGAAAACGGCACAAACAATTAGGTCGCGACTACTGCAGGTCTACACGGCTCGTTGAAATCGGATTTGAATGCCAGTCGTGGAACATAAAATTGAAGCGGAGAGTCATCGTCCAGAAGTACTCTTCGGCTAAGCGCTGGGTACGCCTGCGACGAAATTTTTATGACGATTGAAGTTGAGAGACGAACTTCCACCTGCTTGGAAAAAAACGTGTTTCGCCCTCGATAGGCATCTTTTGAACTACTTCTGAAGATTTACTTCCCATGGATCAATGCCGCGTTCACTGTAGTCGACCAATGTGATTACGTTGAATTCCACAAGCAAACCTTTGCAACGCTTGTACCCAGTTTTCTTGTGGAGGTTTGAGACATTTTTTTCACGGTACAGGCCAGTACTGTACGCGCACCGACCGCTGGCCGACTTTCCTGAACTCAGTCAGTAAAATAAGACCCCGTCCAAAAGACAACTGGTGTTGATATTTTCGTCAACCATCGTCATCTACTGCAGGTCCACTGTATTGATATTGTTTTACAAACCGTTGTAGGGCGATATCCTGTACAAAGTAGACCAATGCATTGGCTACGTACAGCAATATCCCAGCCACAAGGGTAGTGACGTTGAATTGAAACTTTTTCGTAACGGGTAGGTATCTCGGACGCTTGAGGGAAAAAATCTCTTACCCTTATAGGCACCACCAACAAGGGGAAAGCGAACCACCTGGTAAAGAGTATAGGCGACTTGCATCCACAAAGGGGAAGAGTGGTGACACAGGGAACAACACATTTATATACTTTCGTCTATTCGCATAGTTCATTTCTCACTTGCATCTTCAATGTTCGGTGATGACTCCTTTTTGTAATATGAAAGCGCAGCGCAGCGTCTTCAGGCCAGCTCTGGCCGGTTGTATATGCGATTTATAAGCATGAGTAGGATCTGGGACTGGGTTTAAGACTTGGTTGGGTCTCCAGCCGTATCTTGATCCCAATAGCACGAATAATATCAAAACAGCCCATCAACCTGACAGTACGAGCTCGCAGATTGCAAGAGGAGCTCTCGAAAAACCGTGACAACCTTTCGCTAGCCGATCGATATTGTATCATCGACACCTCGATTGAGTAGAATAGGAAATTAGCTCAAGCATCACAAGTTTTGCCTCGGTGGTATTATTGAAATTCAATTCCAGCAAATACTCTTTTTCTTCTTAGTATCGTTGAAAACTCTTACACACTCCAACAAATGCATCCTACAGTCGCGATCTGAGTATTGTTTTCCCGGACTATTATACATTGTCATCATCTGCATTCCGTTATGCGTTGCATTCCGTTGCGATCACGCTGAGACCTATTATTTTAGTTTTGACGTTAATGCTGACCCGCAGTGGGGTAAAACCGCCAATACATGCCCAAAAAGCTTCATCGGTATCAATTGAATAAACTGGGGTCCATATATTACGAGTACGTCAACGCGTTCTACGATAGAGGATATAACTCCGCAAAAGGTTTTCTGAAAGACCGAGCTCCTATAAACCCCAAAGTCGCATGATTGCCTATCTTGTTTCAACAATGACCTTGATGGATACATGGGCCATGGGATTTTTCATTGTGATGAAATTTGATTTCTGCTCAGCTTAATTGTTCGGGTGAGATATGGAGATCATTAGGTGAGGAGTCTCAGAAACGATTGGTCGAATCCTATCGTATAATGCCTCCGTAATCCTTAGCTCGGGGACAGCCGCTTGTCAGAATGTAAGAACCATAACAACAGCTAACCACGGCCTTTTTTTGACGATGGACTGAGTAAAAAAGGAAGGCCATTCTCTTTCCTTTGTTCTTTTGTTTGCTTTAGTAAAGTACTTCAAGCATGTGTTCTTGGATAAGGTTCAAATACTAGAATACTACAGTAGCTTTTAGAGACCACTCTATTGGCTGATCTCTACAGATATGGGCAAGTTGGAATGAAAGGCTCTATTATGATCCCCATCCATTGTTATATTCGAAATATATTCTACGTGGCTCTAAACTAACATCGACGAATTTTTACTTTCTGCTCTGGACGCTTACTTCGGTATCAAGAACTCCTGTGGTGACTCTTCTCTGCTTGCTTACAGCTGCTGTCGAATGTGCCTCATAATGTTTCACATCCAATGTAGATCGTCGTACATATATTCGTTCGAGTTGGGTTTGCTCATAAGGAGTTTTTTGCCGCTGTTCGGAGAAGTAGTATACTCGTTTAGGTCCGGCAGTTCTAGCCTACATTGGCGTCCGCCAAAATCAGATCCCCTCTAGACCACTGTGGAGAGTCGAAATCGAGAAGAAGCCCTCTGTTCAGCGAGTGCAGACAACCGGCATGGAGAATATCACAGGCGGGGGAAATGTAGCACAAACCTCATACGCCCGCTACGTAGTATCGTACGTAATGGCCTCGGGTCCAATCGAGCGTGTCGAACTAGCGGCGGGATAGAGCGCAGAAAATATGTATCAATATGTTGGAGTGACTCGGAAAGCAGCATATAGGTGCTCAAAATATTTTTCTTAAGCCAATGGGTGCTGTGCATAATGCTGGTAAATGCGACGTTTATTCTTTTTTATAATAGCATGCCTAGGAAACACGGCAACGCCAGGAAGTCCAACAACACCATGAACACTCAAAAGCAACTGCGTCTACCCAAGACTTTTGAAAATAATAATTTGCAAACCCGTATGTAACGCTACAGCTTTGCAGACGATCTTCACCGACCCAAGCAATACAGGATTCGTGATCAAGCACAAGACGGACAGTACTTCCGACCTGCCGGAAAGCCAAACAGTATACTTCCCGGCACAATCTGAAAAAATGGCACCGATCGAAAAGACACTTCAAAGATGGAAACAACAGCCACGCAGCTGTATAGAGGTATGCCGTTCCCCCACTAAATTTCACATGCCTAGTTTCCTAATGTTTCCACTACTCCACACTTTGCAATATCACGCGTCACACAATTCTACGATCGCGACGACAAACCCTTTGTGAACCTGGTCTCCATCGCGCCAAGTTCCGACCCTGTTCGAGTTTCCGATTGAGACCACATCAGGTTCGCTCGTGAGCCCTCGCCTACTCGACAACATCAATGTGATATTGTGGCAGCATACGTACGCATCTGGTTGCTTCAGCCCGGAAAATGTGTTCATTCCAAACTTTTATTGTTTCGTGAGGTGCAGCGGCGATAAAAGCTTGTTGCGCCGGTTCGGCGTGCCTCTGTTACGGTTCGGTTGACCGTTGCTGGAGTTATGATGAAATAGGCGTTTTCATATTGTAGCTTCGCTCCAGACTGAAGGGCTGCACTACTCTTCCTTCTCAAATAATTCCTCGACCATCGCATCGGTAAAGGGACAAGCAATCTATTACCATCTAGACATTTCCAGTTGGAGCCTCTCCACCGAAGTACCACAAGCCCGCTCGACTATCATGAAGAAGTAGGAGCGCACCTCTCGACTCGGTCGGACTCCAGTCC
>JBBMHQ010060555.1:0-15133 GCA_037834295.1 Postelsia palmaeformis
CAAATTCGTCTCGGGGGCATGTTTGACCGCACCCTTGATGGATTTACATCATATGTGTCACCTGGAACAGACAAGTATCGATCTAGTACTTACTGCATTATCCTGTTGCGTGCGGTCAACCGCGGGCATGAACACTTAACGGCTGTTATGCTGGCCAGCGCTCTGTGCTCTGCTGTACATACCCTTCGCCTTCCCGGGAGTGTCGTGTTTGAATATATTTTGCCCGGCCAGCTACCTATTGCCACTTGTCCGTCCGCATCACCTACTCTTGCCATACTAACCTGCCGCTATCGCGGCGCGTGACTTTGTGTACCGCGCACATGAACACACTCAGCGGCTGCCATGTTGGCCGATGCTCCGTGTTCCGCTGTATTTGTCCTTCGCGTTTCCAGGGATATCGTGTTTGCAAATATTTGCCCTGGCCAGCTATCTACTTGCCGGGTGTCCGTCCGCATTCACTGCTATCGCCGTACTGACCCGTCGCTATCTCGGCCCGTGACTATGCGTCGCTGTGAACGCAGCATCTCTCGGGTTTGTCTCGTGTGTAGTTTGTTTTGGTTGGATTGCCCGCTCGATGGTTCGATGCTATTCCCGAAGAGAATGTGAAGGCCCATTGTTAGTTGGGTCTCTACCTATTGGGACCACTGTTTGTTGTTGTCGCTCATGCTGACGGAAGACAGCAACCAGGCCCCTTGAGGTCTGTACCTTGCCACGGGGTTTGCGCCTGTTTTTGATTGGGTCTGTGCCTATTGGGACCACTGTTGCTTTCTCCCGTGCAAGAGGAAAACGGCAACCGGGTCCCTCTAGGTCTGTGCCTTGCCACGGGGCTCGCACTTGTTTTAGTGCGTTTCTATCTGTTCCTCTGCTTGTAACGCTTTGCATGACCATGGAGTGTTTGGGTGTGTGTGGCAGCGGGAATGCCCCTTCAAGATGAGTCCGAACCTACTGGGACCGTCGTTGTTGTCTCCCACTCTAGAGGGAGACGTCAATCGTGCCCCCTTTCACGGGGTAAAAGTTTCTCTTCGAGTTCGCTTCTTTGCTCGTTTGTTTTGTTTGTTTCTTGTTTAGTTCATTCGTCATTTTCTTCCGGGACAGATCATGTGCCTTGCAGTCGGGGGCATAAGGAAGCCCTTCAAGGGCGGGTCCGAACCTATTATGGGGGCCGTTGTTGCTGTCTCCCATACTGAGGGAGACGGCGACCTGGCCCTGTAGGTCTGCGCCTTTCCACGGGGCCAATGTTTCTGTTCGAGTTCGGTTGTTGTTCGTTTGTTTTTTTTGTTGCTTGTTTTTCTCGTTCGTCATTTCCTCCGAGATAGATTATGTGCCTTGCCGTCGTATGCAAGAGGAAACCCTTCAAGGATGGGTCCGTACCTATCACGGAGGCCGTTTTTGCTGCCTCCTAAAGTGGAAGGAAACGGCGACCTGGCCCCTGTAGGTATGCGCCTTTCCACGAAGCGATTTCTTCTGCGAGGATGTGCTTGTCCGCATACCGGTGCATGTTATATTTAGTTTCTCTAAATATTTGTGTGGCTGACTTGTATCTTCCGTCGTCGTTTCCCTGTTCCCCACTTCTTCTGTTTTGTCCTTTTATTTTATCTCCCCTGTTCTTCACATCTTAGGTCGTCCGTCCCGCACCCTTGCTTGTACACCACTCACTCACTACGCACCCTTGCCCGTGCGCTGTTTCCTTGCGCTTTTTGTTTAAACTCGTCCCGCGCCCTATTGGTTATGTTCCTGTCTGCGTAACACTGCATGTTTTTCCTTTATTTCTCGAAAGATATGTATGACTGACTTGTATCTTCTATCATCGTTTCCCTGTTCCGCACTTCTTCTGTTTGCCCTTTTATTTCGATTTTTTACGGAGGGGGGGTTTCCCTGTTATTTACTTCTTTTGTCTGTTTGTCCCACACCCTTACTCGTACGCTACTCCCTCACTCCGCGCCCTTACCCGTGCGCTGTTCCCTGGCACCTCACCTCTTGTTCGTGCGCCACTCCCTTACTCCGCACCCTCGCCCGTGCGCTGTTCCCTTGCGTCTGACCTTTACCCGTGTGGTATTTACTCTCTCCGAGACCTCGCCCGTGCGCTTCTCGCTCGTCCTTTTATTTATGTTCGTTGACGGGGGGGAAGTTGCCTGTTCTCCACTTCTTCCGTCTGCCCGTCTCGCACCCTTGCTCGTACGCCACTCCCTGTATCCGTACCCTTGCTCTTGCGCTGGTTCCTGTCACCCGACTCTTGCTCGTACGCCGCTCCCTCACTCCGCACCCTTGCCCGTGAGCTGGTCCCTGGCACCTCACTCTTCCCCGTGCGCCACCCCCTCACTTCGCACCTCGGCCTGTGCGCTGTTCCTTTGCACCTCACCCTTGCCCGTGCGCTTCCCCCTCGCTTCGAAGCTTCGCCCGCGCGCCGTCACAGTAATAGGGAGGGACTAATCCGACACGCAATAGAGCGTTTGCAAGGCTCAATCGATGATGAGCGTTGGACCAGAAGACGAAAATTTACGTCTCCTGTTTCGCGTTTCGCTTCACGTCGCCCTTGGATTTGGGGTTGTCGTGGTGTTTCATGTCTATTGGCTGGTCGACTTGGCTTGTACTAGTGGGATGGACAGCGTAGGGCGTGGAATGTCGGGGTGTGGAGCCCTGCTTTGTGCTGTGTGCAGTAACGGATATTCTCCGTTGCGACAGCAGGGTGCAGACTGTTTGTGGGATTCCCTTTTTCAGGAATAATATGTATGGTGTGCGTGACATAGGCTTCCGTGTTTGTTTGAAGTAGTGTGTCTGCACTGACTGGTATTGTTTTTCCTTTTGGAATTCCTTTGATTTCCAGTGTTTGCCTGTCTTGTTTTGCCACTTCGATTTTCTCCTATTTCCTGTGTTTCTGATGGCCCCTGTTGTTTGAGAAGCCCGCATTTCTCTTCCTGTGTTCCCGAGTGCCTCTATTATACTTTGGTTCTGGGTTTTTGATCAAATGCTTGAGTAGATTGTTAGTCGAGTACCCGCTTTAGGCGACAGTGCATTAGACGTCTGGGTCGTAGCGTGAGCTTGCTCCCTTATGTGATTCCGTTTTGTGCTACCTGGTATAGTCGTGGTTCTTGATTTGCGTGTTAAGTTTCAACAGAAGGGGCCGAGTTGGCTGTTTTCCATCTAGTTCTGGTGAGTCTCGATTTTAGTGTTGCGTTTGCTTTCGCCCTGTCTGGATGGTTAGCTTATGGTTTTGACCTAGGAGGCGGAGAAGCCTTGTATGTTGTGTTCGATTTCCGTTGGATTGTTGAGGACGCAATACAAGTGAATGATGCTTAGGCGTTAGGGGACACTGCGCTTATTTCATCGCTGAATAAGGGTGGGGAGACTTCGGCCATTGGATAGTGGTCGGGCAACCAAACACGCGGTGAAAAAGCAAGGGTGTTCTCAGAGATTCCGACTGATGGCCTTTGCGATTTCGGTTTGGGTATTTACCCCTGAGGCCGTTATATTTGTTCATGAGCTTTGCGGCTCTTGAAACTCGGTAATAGTCACAGGATTGCGATAACATAAATGCTCATTCCATCATTTGAAATGCTAGGGGGCATGCTACGGTTCGGCTGACCGTTGCAGGAGTTATGATGACATAGAGGCGTTTCCATCTTGTAGCTCCGCTTCAGACGGAAGGGTTCCCATCACCCTTCCTTCTCCCTTTTTACTTCTTGGACCAACGCATCGGTCAAGGGACAACTAATCTCTTACTATCTTATTATCTCCAACTGGAGGCTCTTCACTGAAGCGCCACAAGCCTGCTCCACTCTCCTGGAGACGTAGGAGCGCACCTCTCGACTCGGTCGGACTCCAGACCTACTCTGGCACTGATGTTGGTCATTATGCATTGATTATGTGTTCTCTTCTGTGTAAATGCCTCGTTTGGTGATAGCCTATGACCCCGGTCTGCCACACGTCCCAACTGCTATAAAAAGAGAATCTTACAAATTATGTTGCTTTACTTCCATGACCTAAGTCTCAGCCGAGTAAACTGGATTTCCGTTCCATGTTACTTTTATTATTTCTTTTTCATTTGTCTTTTTTCTTCCCAATTTTCGTTTGTACTTAGTTTACGTTAATAAATATTTTCCATGGATTGTGTATGTCGTGCCTGTCGTACCCAGTATGATGACATGGATTTGCATTGTCCACTGTTGTTATTTTTGTTGTTGTTGTTGTTGTTGTCGTTCTTCTCACATTGAACCGTCCTTACTACCCAGCTTCATCAGTACACCCAGTGTCCGTCCTGATTCCTTATCCTATTAATAGAGAGATACTGATTGTGTCGTCACAGACTGTGAGGCAGAGACACCTTACGAAAAAATATATAATCAAGTGTCAAGCAAGTGAAAAGCCAGCGTATCGGGTACGAGAACACAGCAACACAAGCAATACAGGAAAAGTGAACACAGAAAGGGTGTAAAACAAAAAAAACAAAAAAAAAATCTGACATGAAGAAAAAACACAACCGACGCAGGGAGTTCAGAAAGACTTCTAGATGGAAAGTATACATCCTCAGGAAAGTCAGATATCTACTGCGCGGACGAAGCAACGCGAGCGAGAGGGAGATACAGGCAAAAATCTGTATGAAGGGCTAGTCGAACCGATACTTACCCACCCGCCCTATCATTTAATTTCCGCATTGCCGCTGCTGTTCCTTATATTATGGTACATGACAACGTGATATTTTTGTGCCGTAGCTTTGTGACCACGGGACTTGTATATGTTCTAGGATTGACGAATCGGCAATGACACTGGTTGTGCTGGATGTCGACGGGTAGAAAGAACGGTCTAATGTGAAGAACACACACACAATATACAACAGTATGTATACGACAGACACGACATACACATTCTTAATATTCTATATAATACAGGGACAAAACGAAACAAGGAGAAACAAAAAGAAAGAAGACACATATATATATCGGAAGATGAAGAAGGTTCAAGAAAGAAACTGTCGCGCCCTTCCCCGCAGGGGATGTGGCAGACACTTCAAAAATACCGATATGGAAAAAACGAAATTAACGAAAGAGACACTACAGAACCTAGTCCTATGTATAATGCTCCTTGTAGAAAGAGGAAACACCAAGGGAATACAACAGGCGAACCGAAGCACAAAGCAGCCTCCAGGCTATAGCATTGTGTGCTGTAAGTGCAGCATAGCTATGTTCTCTTGCTATTCCGCCTGGTACCTTGTACCTCACTACTCTGCCTGCCGTAGATATGCAGCCATTGACCGAACGAAGTTCGTGCGCTTCAAATATGAAGCTCAGAAAAATGGTAAAAAACAAGTTGAGATATGGTTGTTGTATCGAAGTTAAAGGTTATGAACGGGAGCCGACAGTTTGTTTCTCATACTGTTGATTATACTTGAATACGTGGCAACGTAGAATCTCTGTGATGTAGCTTTGTGACCACATACCCTGTAGGTTTTCGAGGATTATAGAATCGGCACGGACACTGGTTGTGCTGGATGTCGTCGGGTAGAAAGAACGGATGAATGTGAAGAACACACACACACAAACAAAAAGATCAGCACACCGTAAAACGGAGTAAACCTCTTAACTAACCCCAACACGCCACCCAAAAAAAACGACGAGGTATGCCTCGCACATCGCACACACGACGCCCATCAAACCCCGTCTCGCATCAAGTACACATCGCACACACGAGGCCCATCAAACCCCGTCTCGCATCAAGTACCCTGAGGATCGCCACCAACGCGGTCGTGCTCCGCACGGGCACCGTGGATGCGTACTTGACGCACATCGCCGACCAACCACCAGAAGCAGAAGCAGAAGCAGCCGGACCACCACCAGCACCACCAGTACCACAAACAACAAGCTCGACCATCTGTTCAAAAGCAGAGCAAGCAGAATACCCACATCAAGGAGAACATCTAACGAAGAGCACCACAAACGAACCAGGTGCAGTAAGGATCGGGATGTTTGGAAAGACTTCGTCAGCGAGTGGCATATGTGTGTACCCTCGCTACTCGCTGTCCCGTTGAGAACAATCATACGTACGGACCGTCCGGTTTCCACGTGAAAAAAAGTCTGTAGCGTCCCCTGCCGTCGAGAAAAGAATGCCAGGTATATACCTTCCGGACCCGTCGTGAAACCATGCAAGCACCGTCCCCTCACGTCATAAACTATACATTCCTTGTACTGCTGTACTGCTGTTGCTTCCGGTACTGTTTTGTATCGACCCGTAGAGAGGAAATTACACTCTACACACCGTCTGTCCCGTCGAGTAAGGCATACATGTTTTACTTAGCGTAGATTTCTCGACATTTGTTTCAGTACTTCTCCCTTTTCCTTCAATAATATTGAACCAGAGGGAATCTATCAATTGCGATCCGCGGTTTATCATCTTGTTTGGATGAAGGAAATATAAATTTGTTTCCATTCGATGAGGGAAGAAAGTGCTGAAATCTTCTCGCGATAAAAATGCAAGGCACGTACAGTTGTGGGGAGGAGGGGGAAGAGCCTACTTAGTGACCCCGAAACTGATTTACGACTGAAGAGGGAGAGAGAGAAGAAGGGCGAAGATAATGAATGGGATGATGATTTTTTTTTTTTTACTAAATCAAAATAATGTCGACGTTTTCGGTGTACTACGTAGTGCAGTACCAGGGGTTGAAACAAGTGGGGAGATGTAGCGCCGGCCCTCAATGTTGTGTAATCCTGTTTTTCTCGTCATGCTTTTTGCGGCTTTTTGCACCATAATATTCTGTGCCATACTTTCTTCGCCGTAGGAGAAACAGCATGGGCTGCCTTTGGGTTATTATGTGAAAGTAAATATCAGCTACTGTCCAAGGCGATATACAATCGATCGACTAGCCAGCTCAAGGTAATCGTGTATATAACTCCTTCCCCCTCCAAACGGCGGAATATGTGGGGTTTGGGTACGTACTCGTACGAACGTTGATCAACCCGCTCCGTTCCAATACCTGGAGGACCAGAGGTGTCTTCTTGAAGGACGCACGCGCAAGTCATTTTATTGAAGAAATAGTCGAAGAGAGATTCAATAACGTGCCCACGACGACGTCAACTGTCAAGGTAATACTTCCTGGGCCATAGATCCAAAAAATCAAAAGTTATGTTCGGTAGGGTTGGTGGAATCAGGGTTAGGGTATGGATGTCTTACAGAACTTTCAGAAGTTCCGGGAAAGGGTATAACACCTTTACAGAACTCACAGAAGTTCCGAGTATTGTGGCGCCGGCGTACAGAACTCAAGGAAGTTCCCGTCGGGTATAAGAACGTTGTACCGGTACCCCGGGTATTGTGAAACCGGGAGTACAGAACTTACAGAAGTTTGGAGTACGGGTATGAAGGTGGTACAGAACTCACAGAAGTACCGTCACGGGTGTAAATGTCTTATAGGAATCACAGAAGTTCCGGGTAATGTGGCACGGGGTACAGAACTCACAGAAGTTCCGGGCATTTAAATGAATGGTGTCCGGCACCCCGAGTATTGTGGCTCGGTCGCACAGAACTTACAGAAATTTCGGGTACGAGTATGAAGGTCGCACAGAACTCACAGAAGTTCCAGGTATTTATTGTGGAACGTGCGTACATAACTCATGGAAGTTCCCATTATGACACGGGCGTACGGAACTTGCAGAAGTTCCGGGTGGTACTCAGGTAAATACCCACCTCAAGGGGGTTGAAAAACAACGAACTCACTGGTTAGGGTTATACCTGGTACGTACATAAAATGCATTTGGAAATACCGCGAAACACGACACACTAAACGAGTACCGCTTATAACGCGCATGAGCCATGCACGTGCCGTTATATGATACCTCATTTCTGTTATAGTAATTGCTGTTCCACGATTTTCACGCTAAGGTCGACCGTTCCAACTTCATGCGAACGACTTCCACGGTCAAAGGTGAACCGCCGCGACCCCTGTCTGACGGAGATCCTCGAGAATCTGCAGCGTTCATATTCCCTCTCCCCGGGTACGCAGACCACAGCTAGATGCAGTTGGACGGATATGTGTGTGTGTTGGTGTGTTTGATTTTTTTAGTGGACTTTCATCATTCCTTTTTGGTGCGCGTCACTGATAAGACACGACGTCAGAATACATAACATCACTCCTCGACAATGATGTCGGGAGACATATCAAGCGAGGCAACACATGCGCTGTCAAGGGTGTAGGGCCGAAGTGTTCCACACTAGAAGCTAGTAGTTTAAGGTCAGTCACGGAATGTAATAGCCAAGTTGCTGTCTGTCATAGGTTGAAAGTTCTGTCCCCCGACATATTTGCTCCCCAACAATGCCGTCCTAATATGTACCAGCACCCCGTATATTGTGTCGAATGTCTCACAGAACTTACAGAAGTTTTCTGTGAGGTATTTCCCGGGTAAACACCCCGGGTATGGTTCTGTTGGTACCCTATTATTACATACCCTAACCTTGAAATTATCGGCTGATCACGCGGCCCGGCCGGCGTCCCTGATGACTTTGCATGTGGCGCGCGTGCCTACTAAGTTTAGTTTCGAAGGTTCAAGTCCTACGGAGTGAATTCCCTTAAGCACGCGTGTCCTTGCATAAACGTTAACTTGGCGGGAAAGCGCGAAAGCGTGAGTGAGGTATATCCGATGATAATCGACGAACAATAGGGCGAATGCTGAACGCTTTGCGCGGCGAAAGATGGAGGTAAGTAACGGAGGGGGGGAGGAATGACACCTTTGACCTAGGCTTGTCTTGAAGACCGCTGAGAGTTTAAATTCCGCAAGACTTGAGCTGGAAAGTGAAGGGCATGATTGAAACCAAGAAGCAATAAAAGGGATCCTGATAAACAATTACATACACAAGGGAGGGGAAATATTCATCAATTATCCAGCCTGAGGTAATACTCATTACTTTTATACGGATTCAGGTCGATCGATAACCCAGCCCAGTCTATTAGTCGCCATAGCGTGTGAGGTGTTTTGATGATGGCTGCCAACGGGAGGATCGTTCGGTCGTTTTATGGTGTGAGGACCACGTTGGCCTACGTCATCAGTCGATATTGTACCATTATATTTAAAGAGGCAACACGGTTTTTACACTTGTCCCTCCTGAGGCTCTGAACAAAATGGCATGTTTGTCACCGCGAAACATGTGGCTGTCACCTGGTTACATATTTGTTGATCGTCATTGTATCGTTATTATTTTTTAAGTTGCATAGCATTCTAGGCTGGCCGGCCCCACGTACTACACACAGATTCATCGCGCGGATATAATACGTAAGTTTAAGGTGTGTGTGAGTGCGTTACTCCGTTGGGCTAAAGATCAAAGGTTATAACCAATCGCCTACCCAATTTAAGCCTCGTATCACTCTCCCTCCATGGAACGGATCGAAATTGACGGGTCAACGCGCCTGCACACGCGGTTCCAACTGCTGCGGATTTGGAAGCGTTTTTCAGACTCTTGACATGAGAAAAATAACTTTCCTTTTCAAAAGCGATTTAATGGTCGACGTGAAATTCGAACTCGAGACCAACGACCCATGTTCTGCTGTCGTCGCCGTTTTTTTGTGAAGGTCTTAGTCTGTTAGGCTGAAGGTGAAAGGTTATCCAGTCGCCTTCGAAATCTGAGACTCATAATATATATACATGTATATATATATATATATATATATATCATATGTGTTGACATGTACATGCCCCGTGAATATTGAAAAACAAGGCCTTCGGGGGCATGTAGGCGACGGCTGTTGGGAAATAATCACGATGATTGGCACCTTATTTTTAAGTTTTTGTTACGGGGCCAGAAGCGTAATATCGTTAGCATGCACCTTTACGCGGGAGTGGAGAAAGGTTCGTTACAATCTTCTCGTCAGCAAAAAGCGCCGATCAAAGCGATTGTCATGATAATTATTCAAGCCACTGTAAAATTCTTGTGGAGTTCATCAATGTACTGGATGGAGTATACCTTGTCGAACAACGTGAAAAAAGTGTGGATATTATTTAAGGAACACCCACCCACCCGCCTTGAATCCCTTGCGGGCTTAAAAGTACAGGAGGTAGTGTGGGGATCACGAATGCACGCCATACTATGTCAGATTCACATTGCGATCTGGATGCAGCTACAGTATGCCACACCTAACGGTATCTCGTTGATTGAGGCTATTGTATGTCCCACGGGTTTAGTCCGTACACTGAGTTTAGTTTCAATTGAAGGTCTGAGTGTGTGCTATGATGCTATGATCGTACACGAGGCGATTCGAGGCTGATCGACGACGAAAGAAGATGCTGAACTCTTCTCGGGATAGCAACGAAGGCACGCACCTTCGTGTGGCAGTGTTGTGTGCACCAGATCTAGGCTACGACGACCAGGAAGGAGAGCAGAGAAGGGGGTAGATGATATAATATGGGATGAAAAAAAGTACTCGCCACTTGCGTCACGAGAGGTTCAACGCACCAACGTTAATCAAAGGTACCACGGTATATACCGTACCGGAATGCACCTTGAACGTATACGTCAAGTGCACAATACGATGTGCGCAACGTAAACATCAGGAATTCGAAACATGCTGCAACTGAAGTTACTGTATCTGGTATGCGATATTACCACGGCGAGCGGTAGGGACCGGTGTACACTTTGGAAGGAGACGTTACGTTCACGATATGCCTCAATTCAAAAGGCAATCGGAATGTAAATCACACTGTTGATACTGCACCTGGCATGTGACAGGACGTGTACCTAATACAACAGCAGTAGTATTGTTTATAGTGTTTGGTGGTAATGAGGTGCGACCTCAGTAATACCTGCAGAAGTAATATCTGCGATGCATCATGCCAAGCCAATACGGATGATTCTGCATTGTGCTGAACGAGCACGAACGAACATTTACGTACCACAAACGTCCGTCATCGTGTTGAATCTTAGTAGCGTAAATGTTCTCGGCCTCTTATGCTCTCTTAGCCTCTTCTGCTCTTGATACGTGTATGAAAAGCAAAGTGGTTCCTGTTTGGATTTCAGCACGATATTAATTTGAAGACGAAAAATCTGCACCTCACGTGTTTTGTCTAACAGAAGGAGCTTATTTCTCATAGCGTGTGCCACCATACAACACCTACAGCAGCAGCAGTGCGCCTCCCGCAGCGTAGCAGCAGCAGCAGTAGCAGTGCGAATCACGAGGCCAGGGTCAGCGTCGCTGCACGCTCGGCTTGAGTCGGTTGAGCTCATTGTAAGCCGTATTCGATGTTGTTTGCGTTTCCTAATTCCATACTCATCAAAATATTTTTGAAGACGATGAATCTAGAAAATCTACAATCAATCTGACAACGCATATGTGTGTATGTATGTGGCCAACAGAGGTGTTCGTAGCAGTTAGAGTGCCACCACTACCGCTGTTATACAACATATACAGCAGAGCTTCTCCTGCTCCTCCGTCCACTCATCAGTGGGAGGGTGGGTCCGACAATATCACCTGCAGCATGTCTTTGGGGCATGGCCCAAACGTGACAGTCTGCATATCAGTAACCGTAGTTGAGTTCCGTTGTATATGGAGTAGGTAGAAGAGCTAAAAAACTAAAGTCGTCTCTTCCTGCTGTGGACATCCCCAGCTAGCATGCTGTGCACTGTGGACAAGCTCAATCTGCCTGCCTTGGGCAATCACAGTCTGCATGCTGTGGACAGCCGGTCTGTCTGCTGTTGACATGTACGAAAGCAAAGTTACGATTTTGGTATTTCAAACATGACCCAGCGCGGGCATGTGCCTACACACGTTGCCTCACCTAGCTTGACCAACTTATGACGACCTATTAACGCACCAGCACGAGAACGTGTATTATTTGTGTGTGCGTGCACAGAGCCTGCCGGGACCGGAATTGGTGACGTGTGCATCGAGCGCGGTGGTGGAACGTGGGCACTAAAAAATGTTGAATCACACGCACAACTCACACATACTCACAAACAAGAAAACTCGAAATAAGGCACCCTACCCTCGTACGACCCGTTATGAGGAGGCGTTCTTTTCCTTGGAACACGAAGTAAGAAATGGCTCACTTCGCTCGCTTGCCTCACTACTGGTTAATGTTGGTCATGACGCGCGACCTTAGATGTGCTCGCAGTAGTCATCATGAGGCGAGCGAGGGGAGCGATCCATTTTATGCTTGGTTATCCAAGGAAAAGAAAGCCTTCTCATAACGGATCGTACAAAGCTGGGGTGCCTCGATTTGAGTTTTCCTGTGTGTGTCTGTGTCTTTATGGGTGTGTGTGAGTTGGTGTGTGTGATTCAACATGTTTTTGGTCCACGTCTTATTATCGCGCTCAACGCACGCGTCACTTATTCCAGTCCCGGCGGGCTCCGTGCACGCACACACAACAGATACACCTTCTCGTGCTGGTGCGGTGGTAAATCGTTCACAGTTGGTCGAGCTAAGTGGGGCAACGTGTGTAGGCACATGACCGCGCTGGGTCATGTTTGAAATACAAAACCGTAACGTTTTTGTTGCAGCTGCCAACAACAGTCAGTCTGGCTGTCCACAGCATGCAGACTGGGATTGCCCACAGCAGAGGCAGACGGTCTACAGCAAGCGGGCTGTACCTCTCTATCCACAGCAGGGAGATTGAGACAGTCCACAGCAAGCGGACTGGGGCTGTCCACAGCAGACAAACTGGGGATGTCCACAGAAGGCAGAGACGCTTTTATTTTTTCAGCTCTTCTACCTACATAACCAACGATCCCAACTACGAGTACTGATATGCAGGCTGTACAGCAACGTCCGGGCCATGTCCCCAAGACATGCTGCAAGAGATATTGTCAGGCCCACCCTCCTCCTGATGAGGGGACGGAGGAGCGGGAGAATTCTCGTGCTGGTGCGGTGGTCAGTCGTTCACAGATGGTCGAGCTAGGTAAGGCAACGTGTGTACGTACACGCCCGCCTCCCTAATGTTTGAAACACAAAAAAAAACGCAACCCAACAACGAGTACTGACATATATATATTTTTATACCAGGTATATATATATACATATATGTATACTGTACAGCAGCAAGCAAACGGGCTGTGCACGCAGCCTCAACATGGCGATCGCGGATGCATGAGGAGTGCATGTATTGCCTCCGCCTAGGCTGTGTACGGCGGGCTCTGCGCACGCGCACATAACAAATTCACTTTTTCGTGCTGGTGCGGTGGTACATCGTTCACAGTTGGCCGAGGTAGGTGGGGCAATGTTTGTAGGCACATGCCCGTGCTGGGCCATGTTTGAAACGCTAAAGAACGGAACCCAACTACGAGTGAGTACTGATACGTATAGACGACACGTACTACGCAGCTTACAAACCTTAGTATGAAGTAGTGAATCAGTCGAACACACAGCTGACTTATTTCATAACTTAGGAAAATAAATATATACCAGTATATACCTTGTACCTCGGTATACACGAATGCACGTATCATATACCTGGTATTTCATACGACAAGGAGCAAAATGTTGCAATGCCCGTGGCCCATGCAAAGCTTTTCCCAAGACCTTTTATTAAAAATCATCCTGATGGCGATTTTTTTGCCCACACATTGTAACTCATGATGGCGACATGTGTCTACATTGCTGCGAACGAACGTGTCAAAAGCAGAAGAGGCCAAGAACATTTACGATGTATATTGAGCTTCCCAACGACGTCGTTCGTTTGTAGTACGTACTGTGGATGTTCGTTCGTGTTCATTCCGAATATATTTCGTACTATTATCTCTTTTGCCATTGGACAATGTGCAGCATGATCTTCAACATTGACCACTCATAACTTTCCCGGAATAAGAAAACCTCGGAAACCAAAGGAAACCCACGCACCATGTCTGTCACCCTTCTGTGCCAACTTTCGGCTTGTCTACTTTATTTTCGGCTGTTGCTGCTTCCTTCTCACTACGTTTTATGCCTCAATCGTATTGTCCCAGCATGATGCATCGCAGATATGACTACTGCAGGTATTTTTGAGGTCGCGCCTCATTACAACCAATTACTATCATCTGCGATACATAATGCTGTCCAATACGGATTGTATTATGTTTTAAGTGCTGAACGAACACGAACACACTCCTACGTACTACAAACGTACGCCGTCGTGGGCGAATATCAATATTATCGTGAATACATGTTTTTGGCCTCTTTTGCTCTTAATACGTTATTGGCAGTAGTGTGGACACATGCCGCCATCGTGAGTTGTCCTGAGTTACGAAAGGTGAAAAAACCTCGCCATCCGGACAAATATGTACCACCTCGGGAAAGGCTTCGCTTTGTACTTCACTTTCGAATTGTGTCAAATAGTTATCTTCCACCCCTCGCTCGAAGAGAGGGGGGGGCAGGGGGAAAACCCCGGGACTGGCCTTCACACAGCCCCTCCCGTTCCAACATTTGTACACACGCAAGTCAGCTACCTCTCCATCCCACGTAAACTCCGTATTCGCCGGCCTCCCGATAGTAAATTCAAGATGATCCTGACTTGCCCAATTTTTTTTACAGGATATATACGTCACACGAACGGCTCACTTCTCGACATAACATTCGCCAGTGACGTAAAGTCTCCCGTAGAATCGGATGCATTCTGACCCTACAACCACCTTCTAGACTGTGCCCTTCCGGGCCGCCGCTACCCTTTTGTTCTATTTCCGCGCACGACATCCGGGCACCACTCGGCCTCTGGACGTACTGATCTCAACTTGTAACGACTCCTGCGACCACTCGTGCGACATCATATACACGAGTCGACCTATTCCTTCGCACAATCCGCGACCCCACGTCTGCTCCTTCCTATTGCAGCCCTCGTGGCACGCCTTCGCAGCAAAACACTTCTTCTGTTAATTGCACCAGAATTACGCAAAGTTGTGAATTGCTGCACCGATTCTCTTCCCCCCCCACTGACTCCCTCCGAAGCACGGGCGGGTAGATGGGAAAAAAAGAACACTCTCCTGAACACCTCCCCACACTGCTGTTGGCTTGACGGCTTGGAAGCCCTTAGCTTGATGTCTGTTCGTCAGCACTACCCACCACTATCACCGGAGAGGTGTATATTCGGTACTACTCCTCCTTCTCCTCCTCCTCCTCCTCCTACTACTACTACTACTACTACTACTACTACTACTACTACTGCTACTACTACTACTACTACTACTACTACTACT
>JBBMHQ010060566.1:0-15131 GCA_037834295.1 Postelsia palmaeformis
AAGCCAAGCCAAGCCAAGCCAAGCCAAGCCAAGCCAAGCCAAGCCAAGCCAAGCCAAGCCAAGCCAAGCCAACCAATTCCAACACAACCCGACCCAACCCAGCACACCCAGCCCAACACAACCCACCTCCCGTGTTTTTCTGGGATATTTATGAGTGCCGCCTTACAGTTCGGTTCTCGCTTTTTTTTTTGTCGTCTTCCCACCACCTCAGGAACATGCGGCGGACGAAGCCCATCACGGCAGACCGGTTCACGTGGAACGTCGCCAAGATTCGCATGCGCAATACGCTCACGCAGGCGTCGGGAGGGAAGTAGTACATATCACCCTGGTAGCAGTTTCGCTCGCGCGTTCGTTCTGTGCTCGGTTCGGTCACAAGTTCGTTGGATCATACGTTCGTTGACTCGCTCGTTAGTTCACCCGCTCGCACTGAAGCTGCTGCTGCTGTTGCTGCTGCTGTGGGCTCCTCTCCTGCCCTTTTGATTGTGAGATTATATTTTTCAACTCGTACTACGATAGTTCCATCTTGTGTACTGTAGAATCCCATAGTCTCGCAGCAGGAGTAAGAAGGGGTCGTTTTTCCGTTGTAATTGCTGTTGTTGTTTGAGTTTGTTATTGCTTTTGGAATTTCGGGGGAATCTTGGAGTTCTCGGAGTTCTTGGAGTTCCAGGTGGTCTTGGGTTTATTGGGATTCTTGAGGTCCAGGGCATTCTCGGGTTTGTTGGAGTTCTTGCGGCTCTTGAAGTTCGTGGGCTTCTTTATGTTCTTGAGGTTTTCAAGATTGTTCGAGGCCCCCAAGAGTTTTTGATTTCTTTCGGGGTTTTCGCGGTGTTTGTGTTCGTGCGCAGCCCGCTGTGTTTGACTCCGAATTTTCCGTCCTTGAGGTTATACCCTGGTTCGGCTGAAGGCCTCGAAAAACTACGCATTGTTGTTTAGACGGAACGATCGATTGCGTTTTTTTTCTCCCGGGTCTTGCGAGGTGGATAGGAGCTGATGAACGGAGCGAGTCGCCTCCAATCGCCCCACCCGATTAATGGTGCCGCCCTCCGTTGTTTGCGAAGTGGGTAGGAGGTTATTATTTACCTGGTATCAGGTACCGGTACCCCGCAAATTTCCTACGAGTAGTGACTTTCGAGCTAGAACCACTATAAAAAAAGCGCTCTATTGCTATATTTCGAAGTATAAAGGTACACCTCGCCTGTCTCGGAATACGTGAGGGCGTGTGTACTCGATGTCATGCATGGCCGTAGTCGTATGACCATAGACCCTCGCATCTCTATATCTATGTTGCCGGGACGGAGGTCGTCAGATTTTCACCGATCAGGCAGATATTGCTTGCTTGCGCCAAACCGCGAAGCGAGCGAAACGTGAGGTGTTTGGCGAGTCGCAACAAGAGTGAACTGCATTCTTCTAAGGACCGCTTGTGAGGCGGACTTGCCCATGTATGACAGCTTCTTCAATGACTTGAATTTAATCCCGGTGTGGGGGGGGTCATACATGAACCCCGAAACGTTTTCATCAGCAGGAGGCAGGTATTAGAATGAAAGCACACGTAGCCGAATCTTCAGGGAGCTTTTACCCAGCTAGGGAAGTATATAGATACGAATGTTGAAGCTTGAACAAGCCACTTGTTACTTCGGCAAATGACAATCCCTTCGGGTGTTGAAGATAGCGACCAGACCAATGGCATCATGACCCGACCCGTGAGATTTGAGAAACTCTTGACCCGACCTGACCGAAGGCATACGACACCTGACTACACTTCCATAGAGCGAGAAGTCGCCCCAAGGGTTGGCCGCATCTGTCTGTCTGCCTCGCAACTATCAGCCCGGCCGCGAAAGACGACTTGACCCGTGTTCTTCACGCGGTTCTGTGCCCTTTTATCTCTACTCCAAAGCCGTGCTTCTCGCGCGTTTATCGCTAGTTTTGTAAAGCCTCGTGACCCGACCCGACCCGTGTTTTTCTTACGCTTCTTGACCCGACCCAACCCGACCGGTGGTATTTTGAACGCCTCGTGACCCGACCCGCGAAAAACCTTGAAGAATTATGACGGGTGTCTGGAGAGTTCAAACTTTTTGTGGAAACTTTGCGTTTCCATTGACCACCCATCCTATCTCGAGACGGAGATGGGGCTCGGTGCATAGGACGTGTCTATACAATGTCAGCAATCCCTCAACGTGGCCGCACCGTCAAAGCTATCGTCCCGCCGAGTTCCTGGCACGTTTTTCGAGAGTACTGCTTGATGGGAACGTATCATACAGTAGTAACTCGAGGAGATGGGTGAAGGATTAGCTTTTCAAACTTATAGTTGGAAAAAAAGGGTTAACTTTTCGATACTGGTCTAAAGCGATTTAACGAAGGACAGACGCAAAACCTAGGAGAAATACGGCGAGCGGCATTGAAAACGGCATTGTAAAGTCGTTTTCACACTCCATACCTGGTACCTGGTATGTACGTAAAGTCGTTTTGACACTCAATACCTGGCATGTGCGTGACGTCGTTTTCACACGCAATACCTGGTACCAGGTATGTACGAACCGTACCGCGAAACATTAGCCGTCAAAATCGGGCACGCATCGTAGACGGTTATGGACGGTCAGAACATGGCGTATATATACCTACTGACTCTACGGTGTACTTTTTGTGGATCAGAAAACAACGGAACACCAAATCACACTTTCTTTCTAGCAAAAATTGGACGCACGCGGTGACTTCACGTGCAACGTTCGTGGATCAGCCTCGCAGGATGACAACAGTTTGCAAACGAGAACGATTTGTGGACGTCGCAGGTACTAACTGTATACTACCTGGTATGACCACAAGAGCATAGTAAACTGCCTGAGGACAAAAGGAGACGGGGAACACTCAGGACATGAATGATGCCTGGTATCTGTTGTTTGTAACCTGTCTTGGTCACCACCGAAATGCGGTACGACCAAGCTTATTAGCATTAGTTTGAAGGGTCGGAGCGAATCCTTGGTGCCCCTGAAAAACAAGCGGGCGGTTGCACGCTCCCGTCGGTCAAAACGGAATCAAAGAGCGTTCCACAACAACCAGGAAAGAGTATCCACCGTCGAACGATGGTAGATACTTCACAGAAAGAAGGGGGGGGGGGAAATCAAGACGCAAGAACACGGCGAGGCCGGCACATCGCACCGCAGCGTCGCCCAACGCTTTCCCCACCGTGTCTATAGCCCCCCCCTACCCCCCCTCCTTCACCGTTCCTTCCACCGATCTAGCCTCGCGGGTGAAAACTTTCCCCTGTCATTGAAAACGCCGAAAACTCGCGACCGGAAATCCTCACTTGTGTCTCCAATATCGCCGAGCAAACGTTCAACCAACACCGACTCATGACCCCGCGGAGAAAACTAAGCACCATGAAAATGCTAGGAAAAACCCCGCGGAAGAAGCGATGAAAAGGCGTCGGAAGCTGGGAGGTCGACACCTGCGCACCGTAGCGTACTTGCCCTTACGCTTTCCTCCCCGCTATCGACAGACAAATCTCCGCTGTCTTCGGCTAAGGCATCTGACGCCTAGGCCTCGGCGGGCTTCGGGGCCGGGTTCTTGGCCAGGAAGTCGGTGTGCTCTTGGTACGGCGCCGACTGCAGGGATACCGGTAGTTCAAGTGGGAGGAAGCCGGCGGCGTGACGGGGTAGGGAAAGCGGGATACGGAACTCGTTGAGATACGGGAAAAAAACAAGAAGCAAACAACGATTGATAAAGCGCTTCAACGGAGGCAAAAACGCGTGGAAGCAACCATGGCAAATCCTGAACGGTCGGCTGCCCGCAAAACCTAACAATTACTGTTTCGTCTCCGACTCGTCTGCCCACCTTTATAAGCTAATGCGTCCGAACTGTAGTGTTTGGAGGCAACGAACTAAGGGAGGTTGCTTTGGTTACAGTAATATTGTGTCAAGTACAGCATACTAAAACCCACGCCATCTATTAATCAACACACACATACCTGTTACACCAGTACACTTTTTATGTATGGTGTTTGATGTACCATACTACAATCCATACAGCTCGGCAAAAAAACAACTATTAATATTAATGAGCAAGGCCCAGTTGCTTTGATGCTGGAAGACGATTTCACGAAAGTAACTGAAAACACGTAAAAACACGCTTCCTCATTTGAGCTGCCTCTCAACACTACTTCAAACTCACACAAAGCGGTTCGCTCCGAAGCGCACGGTGAACACACAGCCTACCATGACACCGCATCGAACAATAATCGGACCACGACAGCCCCAAATCCCACCTGGAAGAGGGTCGGGGTCCACAGCTCAGGGGACAGGTACCCGTAAGTCTTGGCCAGGGCGAAGTACACCGCCTTGACGAAGTTACCGAGGGTACGCGTGTGGCCACGCGACGAGGTGTAGCAGTCCTCCACGCCGGCCTGCGTCGTGGAAACCCCACATATTAGGCAAGCAACACCGCATGAAGAAGCAAAAGGGGACAAGCATGAGAGATGAAAGCATGCACTCGAGGGGGAACGCGGCTTGAGGAGTTGCACCCATACATATTACAACTGGAAAAAGCGGGAGAGTGGGGCTGGAAATTTACTGTAGGCACCTGATACAACCTGATACGGAAGTGCCGCATTGTGTGCAATTGTTTCGGCTTGTGAATATCCGCTCATTGTGTGACCTAAAGAAAACTATACACGAATGCAACCCCAGTCGTTATATCTCAGTCTGATCTCTAGTGGATCAAGCACGTGGTTATTTAATCCCCGCCACCGAGGGGTTCAACAGTAACCAACAAACAAACAAAAAGTATCTCGCGCGCGAGTTCCGCAAAGACAGCAGCCTGGTCTGCTGTTGCAAAAAAAGACTGACAGGTAAGTGAAATTGACACACCATACGCTTTTACTTCACATGCCTCGCTACATGTAACTTTCATTTTGACCATTTCGCAGGATAACAAAAGAATGAAAGAAAACAAAATGCAACGGAAATACGGGGTCTTCGATTCTCACCATACTGAGAAGCTTCTTGGGCACGGGGGCGGCGACGAGGCCGGTACCACGGGGTGCCGGGATCAGACGCACGCGGACGGATCCGCACTTGCCGGTCACCTAGCGCGAACAGCAGCAACAGCAGCGGTAGGAACGCAAGAAAGAAACGAGGTTGGTTCAAATGGAGAACGTACTACCCAAGTAAGTATTTTCTTCTTTCAGGCCGTCCATGGTCGAGAGCAATTTTCCCCGAGATAAGGTTTCACCAGGCGCCGACGTTATGGAGTACGTATCAAAAATAATGGTACCAATGTGGGGGTGGGCGCGAAGAGGGGTTGGGGTGGGGGTACACAATCCTGGGCACACGTGGGGGAAGGCGTGTAGTCATTGTCGTGGCTGGCCGTAGGTGGTCGTATGACCATAGACCCTCGTCTTTCTGCAGGCCCAGACAGGAACACGTCCGGGTGTTACCGATCAGGCAGATATTGCTCGCACCAAGCACAAAGCGCCCCAAGGTGCTCGGCGCGTCACATCAAGGAAAGGGAGAGAGCTGCATCTTACATACGAAGAACCGGTTGTGAGGCGGTGAGTCCCATTAAGGGTGTTGGTGAATGAGTGGGGGGAGGAAGCGTGTACTCATGTGACGCATGGTCGTAGTTCAACCGACAATACCGGGACGGAGCATGTCGGGTTTTCACTGACCGAGGCAGGCATGGCTTGCAGAGGGGGGAGGGGTTACCTTGTTGGGCACGGTGTGGGGAAGGCCGTTCTTGCGGCCCCAGTAGCCGCGGCGAACGGGCACGACGGACATCTTGGCGATGATGATGGCACCACGGATGGCGGTAGCCACCTGGATAAAAAAATATAGAAAGCAAGCACAAAAACATTGAACAGACGACGGGAAAGAGGTAGGAGCAAGACAATCAGAGAGCGAGGGAGAAGGCCGACACATTATCGTGATTCTATTGGTGGGGGTTATGATTCAATAATTTCATTATTTCGTCAAGAGGAGCACGATATACTAAAGTACACACATATAGCAGAAATACGTAATCCAGCCGGAAAAAAAGTCTCCCCGCGCCGAAAAAAAAACATGCCTCATCGCTCACCTCCTTGGCGCACTTCACGCCGAGGCCGACGTGGCCGCTCTCGTCACCGACGGCGACGAAGGCCTTGAAGCGGGTGATTTGACCGGCGGCCGACACCTTCTGCACGGGCATGATCTTCATCACCTCGTCCTTCAGCTTAGACCCAAGAAAGAAGTCCACGATTTGATACTCTGCTCAAACAAAAATTAACCACACGTGCGCCCGAAGGGTAACATCGGAAAAGTACAAACAAAAATGAGGCATTATAATATTTGCCGATCAAGTACAGACAATTTGATGTTTGGAAATATACTTTCTGCTGATCATAACTTTTTACTTCCCAGCTCAACTCAAGGGAGATGTTGAACCTCAGCGATCTTCTGGACATCAATCAAAGCCGTGTCACAGGTTTTGTCCCTTCTTCCCTCCGGCTAGGATGCCCTCGTTTCTATCGCGCATAAAAAGGGTGCAGCGATCCCACTGCTCCTCGATTTCCATCGGAATGTTTCTATTCACGCTCTCGCGCTTTGCGCCAATCAATTCGTATGCGATCAAAAGTACAATCCCCACGACTATGCCCCCTTGGTGGTAATTGAATCCACAAAATTGATCATAATATTACAAGGTTGAGGTACGAGGACAGAGCCACCAGGGACGTCGGTACCATAGTGTAGGGGGGGGAGGGGGGGGTAACGAGGGGTTGAAGAACGAACTTGAACCTTTTAACACCGCCGTCCTGTTTCGGGGACAAATCACTCAAATCTTGAGAATTTTGTCCCCAAAATCGAACTGACAAGGGTGAATGAAGTGCATCAACTGAGAGTGGCAAAACGGGCATAAATCATGAGGCACTAAACTGGCGCTTGAACCCCAGGCAGGAGTAAGGGGGCGGTGCGTAACTGCTCTGACTACGATACATAGCAGCAGCAGCAATTTGGCAGTGATCGATAGCAGTACCTACGACTGCTGCCGTGGCATACCAGGTGGGCTATACAGAGTACGGGGAAGGAAGCGTCAATGGAAAGCGTCCCACATCCAATATCCAACAGCAGTGTGCTACTACTGTAGTTGTGATATTAACACAGTACATTGCAGTAGAACGATGAGGGGGTCTAGCGCACGCACGCACGATCGTGTCACGTCGGGTGAAGGGAAAGCGCTGGTCCTCTAGAGCCACCTTCGTGTGATTTGTATCCTTGAGGTGTCGTAGCTCTTCAGTCAGGGGCTCGGCCGGCCTGCAGGTTCGTCCTACGAGTACTACTACAGAGTAGCTGCTTGATTTGTTGTCTCCATAGAGAGAAAAAGGCTGGGGTCGGGATCGAGACAGGTAGCCGCGAATAATTACCGCCGTACCTCGCCATGTCCGCAAAAATTCGATCGAGCGTGACCTCTCTCAATCTCGAAAGAACTTTCCCAAACATCAACCGCACCTCCTCCCCGGTCAAACAATCCATCCATCATGAATGCCAACTCCTCCCACAGACATTCAACACCCCCCCGTCTCCCGCCCCCCAGCGCCCGGTCAATCCATCCAGCAGTCACCACCACCACCGCAACCACCCCTATTGCCTCGCCGACTCACCCTTGATGGCCATGGAGAACAGGTAGATGTCCTCGAGGGACTTGATCTTGTTCTCCTTGACCAGGCGGCCGAGCTTGGTGACGGGCACCCACTCCTTGTCGTCGTCGCGGGGGCGTCCGCGCCCGCGACCACGCCCGCGTCCACGGTCGCCGCGTCCACGTCCGAAGCCGCCGCGGCCTGATTCAGATTTCAAGGAGGGGAAAGAGGCGGGAGGTAAGGGAGGAAAATTCGGATGATGACGAACGACTGGCGAGAGAAATTCGAGCATAGCTGAGGAGGAAGTGGTCAGCTTTCTGGTCGTTACGACATGATCATACAGTACTGCTGGAAAGGCTACGAGTATCGCGAAGGGGGGGCTTCGGGTTTCGGGGTGGAGTTGGGTTGGGCTACTATAAGGTCAAAATGGACGGGATCGAGGGTGAGGGAGGAGGGGGGAGTGGAGGCTTGGAAGGTGTTTTATGCTGTGCCCAGGCGGGAAAAGCTTGAAAGGTGGGGGGTGAGGTTCTGTTGTTGGCGTACGTTCGGCAAGTAGACACGCGCGACCTACTGTATATACCGTGCAAGATGAGGCAGTTCGAAATGAATCTCCCTTCGGGATACAACCAACACCAGTATGGCGGTGGATCAACGCCGGTTGAAAGCGGCGCTGCTGTTTGCTTCTCACGAATATATTTGGTATTACAGCTCACGTCCGTAAAAAATTATGCGGTAGGTATATGCCGGTCTATTACCGCCGAAGATGGGTTGGGAGTCGGGAGGGCACGACGATCGGGGCCGGAGCGGGAGGGGTGCGTGCGAGCGTTGCTGCTCATCACTTCCCTATCGCTGTCTGCGGTACACACAATAGATACCAATGAGCCCGTCTTCGCTGGCAAAATGGTGACGTCAGGTTGACATGATGAAAAAAGTAAAGGCAAGGGGGCTAAGCAGCGGCACGAACCCATCGAAGGGGCGAGAGTGTTATGCGAATGGGATTCGTTCAGAGTAGACGTGTTCCTGGAGCACACTCTGGAATACTAGTACTGTACCAGGTACCAGTGAATGACTTACAATGTGGAACAATTACACTTGGTTCTACGATCGGAAAAAAAACTCAAAAGTTGAGCGTTCGAAAAGCAAGACGGGAACTCGTACTTTGATTCGATCGGAGTCGCCATAAAACTCGCGGCGTCCCCTGCGCAACTTTTGAGGGGGGGTGATGATCTCGCACTTCTTCCGCTGGCAAGCGTTAGAGGTTTAGCGCAGAGAGCACATGCGCTGACACGAGCTTAATTCAGGGTCTAGTGTCTAGTCTCGTTAAACTCGACGGGCACGTCTGGGCCATTCAAACCCGGAACTGCAGATGCAGCCCTAAAGCCTATCGCGACTACTTTAGAGACGAAAGGACAAATTGGAGCTACACACTGTACAGGGCGAGCGCAGGAGCGCGCAGGCCTAGACTGATGCTCGGAAGGTGTTATTTGCGTTAGGTATAGGGCGTGCTTGTCCTGCGCCTCACGCTCGACGCGTTCAAGACAATTGCGCAAAGATTGGGTTTCTTCGACCTAGATGGGCAAGTTTACGGCGCAAAGCTTCGCGTGTTCACTCACCGCGGTCGTCGCCGCCGCCACCGCCACCGCCGCCACCGCCGCTCCAGCCACCGCCACCTCCATCACCACCACCACCACCACCACCACCACCAGCGGGAGCAGCGTCAGCCATTTTGAGAGTTAGAAACCTGTTGGGCGATGCTTGGGCAAGCCAGGTTGTGACCCGCAGGCACCACAAGGGAGCACCAAAAAGGTTTCACAAAAACACATTTGGCGTTTTTCACTCGGGGTGTACAAGATCGGGGTTCAGGTGCAGCCAGCGCCAGCAGCCAGAGCAGCCGACAGGTAGCTCTCCAGACCTGATAGACTCATCTTGGAGATAGGTGAGATGATCGAGGAAGAAAAATTTGCCTTTCGTGCCTTCCTTCGTTCTAAACTATCCGCGCTGATGTATGCTGCGGTGCACCGTGAATGTTTACTTCGAGGTTTTCTCTACAGGAGCCCCCCCCTCCTTGTTTAGACGTGCTCGCTGCATCCACAGTCCAGAAAGAAACTTCGTTCGGCATCCTAGTCGTAGTCGTATATACAGCAACAACTGCCGTGCGCAGTGGTTGTTATTCAGTAGAGTACGACAAGGACTGCGGCTAGGCGTTGGTGCTCATGCTTGCAGCATCTTCATTTTTTGGGCGATGCATCCGCGCTGTTTGCTCGCCGGTCTCGTAACTCCACCGGCTTGGATCGAACGTGACAGCGAACAAACAGCATAAGGCCTGTTCTTCTGGACGAGAGCTTAAAAATTGCGTACCCCATACCCCCCCCTCTTTTCTAGGAAGGCCCAAAAAAAAAGTGGAGTAAACAAATTGTACTCTGCACGCTCCCCACCAAAGCCGTTCTTGGACCGGAACAGCAGCTGCTTACATATGCAGGGGCAGTCAGAGGTACTACAGTACCTGCTTGCTGTACGGGTATAGTTCTAGCCTACCAGGTACCAGGTACTGCTATACCTGGTAACATAAACAAGGAAAGACGTTGCCATGGGTATTTGCACACGTCGGACTGATCACGATTTACCTACTGCCGTACTAAAAAGTGCATATCATGCAGATCACGATCTAGATCATCTGCAATTATAGATTCTAGCCCGCAGTTATGATATGTTTCAAGTACAAGTCCAATGCAAAAATTATGGGCTAGTAACAGATCATGCAGGTGATGCGGCTCCCACCCGTCAAGATGAACTACCACTCGTACAGATCAGGGATCTATCTATTTATCTGCCCTGAAAGAGCTAGATCAGGTATACTTTATATAGTGGAAATCGATTATCTGCCCGGGACGTGATTATTTGCGACAGGGGACTGTTGTTGTTGTCACGGTAACTCATAGCCACAATGAAGTCCGTGGTCACAGAGGAGGCAGCAGTCCGGTGATGCGAGCCTGACGACAGTACGTACTGGTGTGTACTGCCGTACACTACTTCCGCCTTCCGCCTGCCTTCATCGATCGTACATTTCAACCTCCCAAGCTGTCCTCGCCCTTCTCATAGTTGCTGCGAGCGAGTCCGAGTTCTTATTTCGACGGAGCCAAAAAAAATAGGGACCCCTTTCGATATCGCGTCGTCTACTAGCATCATACGGGTCATAAGCTAACACGCCCCCGTGGGACGAATTCCCGACCCGGGTTTCTCTAAAACCTGCCTTCAGAGGGCCACACACAATGAAAATAGTGGCTCTGGAACGATCTCGATGACATATTTCCAAGGTTAGGTTCTG
Source organism: Postelsia palmaeformis (assembly GCA_037834295.1). NCBI lineage: Eukaryota > Phaeophyceae > Laminariales > Laminariaceae > Postelsia > Postelsia palmaeformis. Next base: position 10,929 of record JBBMHQ010060566.1, read on the forward strand.
TAGGGTTTGTGGATGTAGGGTAAGGGTATGGATGTCCTACAGAAATTACAGAAGTTCCGGGTCAGGGTATAAAACCCTTACAGAACTCACAGAAGTTCCGGGTATTGTGGCTCGGGCGTACATAACTCACAGAAGTTCCGGGTATTGTGGCTCGGGCGTACAGAACTCACAGAAGTTCCGGTCAGGTACAAAAACGTTGTACCGATATCCCGGGTATTGTGAAACCGGACGTGCAGAACTTACAGAAGTTCCAGGTGCGGGTATGAAGGTCGTACAGAACTCGCAGAAGTTCCGGGTTAGGGTCTAAAACCTTACAAAACTCACAGAAGTTCTGGTATTGTGGCCCGGGCGTACAGAACTCACAGAAGTTCCGGGTATTGTGACTCGGGCGTACCGAACTCACAGAAGTTCCAGGCAGGTATTAAAATGGTACCCCAGATATTGTGGCTCGGTCGCATAAAACTTACAGAAGCTCCGGGTACGGGTATGAAGGTCGCCCATAACGAACAGAAGTTCCGCGTATTGTGACACGGGCTTACAGAACTCACAGAAGTTCTGATTGTGGCACGGGCGTACAGAACTTACAGAAGTTCCGGGTAATACCCTGGTAAATACCCAGCTCAAGGAGTCGAAAAAACAACGAATTTACTGGTCGAAGAAATACATGAGATGCATTTCAAAATACTGCGATTGGTGTACTGCAAACACGACACACTACTCCGGTAATACCGCGTACCATATACCATGCACGTACCATTGTAGCTCATTCCTGTTATAGCTGTCTTTCACGATTTTCACGGCAAGGACCGTTGCAACTTCATGGGGACTTCCGCGGTCATAGGTCAACTGCCGCCACCCCTGTCTGACGGAGGTCCTCGAGAATCTGCAGCTTTCATATTCCCTCTCCCCGAGTGAACAGATCACAGCTAGTGTTGGTGTGTTCGGTTTTTGAGTGGTTCTGAGCGGAATGGGTGGTGCGATGGAATTTCATCATTTCATTTTTGGTGTGTGTCATTGATGAGACATGACGTCATAATGCATAACATCACTCCTCAACAAAGACGTCGGGAGACATGTCAAGCAAGGCAAAACACGCGCTGTCAAGGGTGAAGGGCCGAAGTATTCCTCACTAAAACCTAGTAGTTTGGTGTCAGTCACGGCATGTCAAGGCAAAGCTGCTGTCTATCAAGGGTTGAAAGTCCTGTCTCCCTACATCTTTGCTACACAACGTCATCCTAATCTGTACCGGCATCCCGGGTATTGTGCCGAGGGTATACCCTTACCCCGGGTATTGTGCCGAAGGTCTTTCAGAACTTACAAAAGTTCCGGGTACGGGTTTGGATGTCTTATAGAACTCACAGAAGTTCCGGGTACGGGTATAAAACCCTTACAGAACTCACAGAAGTTCCGGGTATTGCGGCACGGGCGTACAGAACTCACAGAAGTTCCGGGCATGTACAAAAACGTTGTACCGATACCCCGGGTATTGTGAAGCGGGGCGTTCATAACTTATAGAAGTTCCGGGTACGGGTATGGAGGTCGTACAGAACTAGCAGAAGTTCCGGGTACGGGTGTAAATGTCTTACAGGACTTACAGAAGTTCTCTGTAGGGTACTTCCCGGGTAAATACCCCGGGTAGGTTATGTAGGTACTCTACAGAACCTTATCTTGCAGGTATTTCCGTAGACGCGTGGCTCGGCGTTTGCACGTTTCCTGCTGTCGAGAAAATCAGCCTTGAAATTCGCCCCACGGGGTGTGTTGTTTTGCCACCCGTGTTATATGGTATATATCCCGACGAACCACCTCCGACACAATCTTCGAGAAGAAGCCAGAGGGCCGGTGACTTTTCGTTCGACCAACCACAAGGAATTAATGTGTCCGGCCGGGGGGGCGCAGCCAGTCGGACAGCAGAAAAGCAGAACGCAGAAATAAAAAAACAGCAGCAATTATATACAGCATCATCCCACAATACATCGATGCTTCTGCTATTGTAGCACACGGCAGTAGCAACAAGGCAAGGCGCTAGGAGACCGCGAGCGAAGTAGGGGTTTCCACCCAGGCGTTCGTTTGTCTCACTCTCCAGGGCGAAACGCTTACCGTACCTATAACGCGCAAGATAGCAACACACACCCTCTCGGTTTGCCTCTCGGCCTTCGTATTCATGCTCAACGTACCTCGAACACTTTTTTCGAAAGGGCACTTTGTGGAAAAAAACTACAGCAGCAGTGGGTACATCGCTTCCAACCCTTTTGAGGGCGGCAGCCAGTCCCGCTTGGGGGACAAGCTACTTAAAATTCGAGTTGCTGTCTCCGAAACGAGACTGTAGCCCTGAATAGGTCAAAGAGAGACCTAAATCAGATAAGTCGGGACTTACAAGCGGTCAAAAACGGCATATTCCGCCTACACTAAGAAGCTACCTACCACAGACACAGCAATCTATTCAGGCTATGTGGCGGGGCGCGTTTGAGCCGGGGCGCCCACTGCTGTGAACGCGGGAAACAAGAGCGACGACTACAACGGTGATGGTGTGCGCGGAGCTCGGCCTGGCGATGGAAGATAGCAAGGAATCGTATTCCAACTTTCAGTGCTTCGCTCGCATGTCTATTAGCGGCATGCTGGTCGCCAGTCCCTGAGATGGCTCTAATGTCTGCCTTTTTTACGTCGCCGGTTTCTTCCGCTTGCCCGAAACCTGTCGGGAATTCCGGAAAACTCGAAACAGGCGGCGCCTCACAGCACACAATGTCGGTCGACAGGGCGTTCGACTACAGCAAATGGGACCATATCGACGTGAGTATCGACCGTGACAATATACCGCACTGCTGCCTTTCGTTGAATTTTTCACGACATGAGACGGCTTTTTCGGGTGTTAGTGGAGGGGGGGTGTTGGGTCTCAGCAGATGCACGGGGGCGTGAGCCCGCCATGGTAGAGGTTGAGTTGTGGCTGGTCATGTAATATCAAGCTTGCTGGCATGCTGCCCCGTCCGGAAATGTAAGGACCTTTTGTTCGACTGAGAGAGAAAGTGCCTCCTACCCTTCTTGCCATGAAGAGACCTACAACAACGGTTAGCAGGGCTGGGGTTTTTGTTTCTTGGAGTTGCGCCCAACGTTGTTGGCGTTATTGTGGAGTTTATTCTCCCTCGGTTTGGGTTTTTGCCTCGGCCGACAGTGCCGTCTTGTGGCGGTATTCGCCGGTATCAGCACCAGCGGCCTGGCGTGTGCGGTATCGGCGAACCCTGCTGACAGCGTATGGCCCGAAGTTTTGGCAGGTCGGACAAATCATTTACAGATAGATCAAAAAGATCAGACAGACCATCTACAAATACATCAGATAAATCATCTACAGGTAGACAATCTAGATCCTTATCTGCCTTTCTGAAGTGCTGTGCGGGATCTGTCTAGTACGGACCCAACCCAGGAAACATGTTCTGGATCATGCAGGGATGAACGGATCCCACCCGGAAACATGAGCTAGATCATACAGATCAGGAGTATATTTGGGCTGAACAAGTTTTAGATCATGCAGTGGGAACCGACGATCTATCGTCCGAGGTGTGGCAAGTTTACTGGCAAGCTCAATCAGACGCTTCGTTAGGAACGCGTACCTGCTACTTTGTTAGGCATACTTTAGCCTGCGCCGAGGTAGCCCAAGAGATGGCAACTGACACAGCCCTCCTAGCTACCTTCCTTGTGCCAAAGATATTAAATGCCGTCGGGGTGTATCGATGTACCGGTACTATTTTAAGACTGCAGTCCCGTTGTTGAGACAAACCACTCAAATTCCAAGTAGTTTGTCCCCAAAACGGGATTGCGGTCCTAAAAAAGGTTAACCTTCCTCTTGCTACTGCGACACACACCGTACTCTCATTCCAAGTAATTTTTACCCAACATAGCGTGGTTGCAGTCCCGAAGGGTGTGTCGATGGCGATGGTAATGGCGGCAGCAGTTGCAGCGATGGCGGCGGTGATGGCAGCGGCGTGCGCCGGTGGTGGCCGCATCACTATCGCCGCGGTTGCTGTCGCTGCGTTCCGAGCCGCGCCCCTTTGACGGGCGGTTGGTTCCTCAGCCGTGTTACGGGATAGCCTATGACAGTAATTAAAACCAAATATGGCGTGCATACATGAGGGATAGAGGGAAACGTGGATTTGGGGTCCATCGTGGGCTCCGATTACTACACATGCCCACCCATAATATATATTATCGTAC